>PEDP01000593.1:0-20975 GCA_002918395.1 Erysiphe pulchra | reverse complement strand
TGGCAAGGGTACTCTCTATATTGCTTATAGCACTCATGCATATTGAAAGTCGAGCGTGCCATGCACGTTCACGGCGTTGTCGGTTCGCAACAATTTCTGTTAACTCGGGTGGAAGAAACGCGTTGATATTTGTAGTTGATCCTTCATCGGTTCCTTGTGGTGTGCTAGGCAAAAGACGCTTAGATGGGGGTACAGGCTGACGTAACGGTCTGCTCTGTTCCATTGAATTTGATTGTATGTTTGACGGTGGCATTGATGAGATAGGGTGATTAGGGGGAGGGATTGGGGGAACAGGTGGTTTTAAGGGGATTGGGGAAGATGGAGAGCTATTTTCCGTCGAAAGAGCTTGATTTTCATTCAAAGTATTCATGCTATCAAATAACATAATGTTGCTCAAATGTTGTGTTCTAAATCGGCGTTATCGTTATGCAATGTCCTTGATGCAAAATCTTTGGGGAAAAAAGATTTTACTAAATATTAGGCTCATATCACGTGAATCTAAATTAGCATTGATTATGTAATAGGCGTATGACGCATTTGTATAATATAACTTGTTGTACCTAGAAACTTGAAAGATAGAGATTAATTATTGAATCATTTAAGGACGTATAGGTTTATCGACATTGATCTGTTTCGAAACAAATCAGAACCGCAGGCTAGAAATAACTTTCCTTTGTCACAAAATTAGATCTTTTGCTAGCAGTATAGTAAACAGTCGTGTCCTTTTAATAGAACAGATAAACTGCCGAACTTTTCACAAGATCGACCATCAGTGTGACCAATACATAAGAGGCAGGAGACTTTGTTGCGTGGGCTATTGAGGAGTCCAACAAATCCTAAGCTCAAGAAGTTTTTGAATACATTTCCGCGCGGATACACGATTACGATGGTGAGAAGATATATGGATCTCTCCTACACGAGTACTTTGTGCATGACTTTCGGAACTTTAATGAAACTATCACTCGAAAAGCACCAGATTTTAAGCCACCTCGTGATTATCTACATTCTCGTGATGTCTTTGTTGAAAAATACCGTGGCATAAAGATGGCTTCCGCCCTATTTCAAACCTGCCAATCGAGCTACATGCCACTTCCAAGTGGAGAACAAATCGAAGTTTTACACCTATCATCGCCAAAACCCAACTTACATTTCCGACGCTGAATTTAATGCAAAGTTTGATGTTTTTGTGAGTGAAATAGAGGCTTCGAGCCATGACTATGACTTTGTCGAGCAGCTTGCTGCAATAACTATTAACGAGCTTCCACATGATGAACACTTTCTGTCAGATTCACAAACTTTTCAATTATAGCAACCATTGTCGAAAAAATCAACTGCACATGCACTGACTTATTTCATTCCAATGAACGATGTCAAAATTGACCATGAAACGTACTTGTAAAAACAATCGATACGGCCCAAATATATTTCACGGCATTTTGATAGACACAAGAGCCGCTGGTCATTCTACTGCTGGTATCAGCCAGTGTAAAGCATTCGAATCCCTCTTTGGCCCCCACAAACTTGATAAATCTCATACCATTGACGTCAAATTTGGTATTGGCAATGCACCATCTATTGGATCATTCACTATCCTTACAATCGGATATTGTACCTTTCATGTGATTGATGCAAATACCTCATTCTTACTATCTCTTCTTGACCTAGACAACAACAAAGCATACTTTGATAACTTAAATGATGTGATCAGACTATTAAAAAATGATAAATGAAATGCATCTCAATCCTGGTAGTGAGAAAATTTGGACACACATTTCTACAGTGGGGACCTATGATGCCTACAACTTCATTTTTAACAGAGACAGAACTCCGCACCCTCCACAAACACTTCAGTCATCCTTCTGCGCCATGACTTATTAACTTGTTAAATAGAGCTGGTCACACAGATGAAAAACATCGTAATATCTTGAACAAAATTATAGACCACTGTCAAAAATATCAGCGTTATGGATTCGCCCCGCTTCGCCCCGCTTCGCCCCGCTTCGCTTCAAATTCACACTCAGAGACTCCGATAATGTATACTTTAATCAATCAAACTTCATGTTTTTGATGAGGCTACGAGGTTTCAAGGTGCACATTTTCTTCTTGATATGACTGTAGTGACTCTCTAGGAAGCACATCGACTATGCTGGATTGATACATATCTCGGACCTCCGGCCATTATTAACCATGACGCTGGAACAAATCTCGCATCAGCTGACTTTCAAAAATACAATAAATCTCTTGGTATTGAAACAAAAAAGTCCCTATCGAAGCTGCGCAATTAATAGGTATATTTGAAAGATACCATATGCCACTTCGTAGAGCATACGAAGTGATTCGCGAGGATTTATCTTCAGAAAATTCAACAACACTACAGAAACGCTCACTGGTTCTACAGATGGCCACCAAAGCAGTAAATGACACAGCGGGTGCCGATGGTATTGTACCCACCCTTCTTTTCTTTGGAGCTTTTTCTCGTATTGTCAAAGGCGATACACCCACTTCGGACATCATGCAGCGTGCAAAAGTAATTAATAGGGTTATGGCTGAAATCTCAAAACTTCGCGCTAAACGACAGATTTATGAAGCAGTCAATACACGCAATGGCCCATCTCCAAAAGCAATTCCACTCGGTTCAATTTTTTTTTGGTTTGGCGAACATACCTTGAAAAATGGGAGGGCCCATATAAACTCATTTCAACTGTCAACGAAACAGCAACTATCCAACTCCCCTCAGTTCAACATGTTTTAAGCTCTATACCTCGGATAAAAAATATTTAAAAGAAGAAAAAGTTGATGAAAATAAAAATTAAAATGACATTGACATTGACAATGATGATAAACATCAAACTCAGACTAACTCTAAATATTCACCTATCTCTAATCTTACTACTATCGTTAAAAAGTCGCCTACTTATACTCCTACTCCTGAAAATGTCCCTAAAAACTCACCTATACCTGGCCAATCCGTCGGCATTCAACGCCCACAACGACAGAGACAACTATCAGCTCGTTTTCGCAATGAAACCTTGAACCTATCAGTTTTTATGAATACAAATATAGCCCCCAGTTTTACTGCGTCTCGTCAAACAGAACTTGATGGACTTCTCTCTCGGGGTGTTTTCGAGTTCGTGAACTCAATCGATATTCCTGCAGGCACACGTATGTTTAACAGCCGATTCATTGATTCAATTAAATTGCAAGGAACCCCTCAAGCATACAAGAAATCTCGCCTGGTGGTGCAAGCTTACAAAGACCAAGAAAAATACTCGGTACATACTTAATCACCGACTACACAACGCGCCTCACAACGTCTTTTGTCTTGCATAGCTTTAATAAGTGGGCATTCAATACACTGCCGTGACATAAGTCAAGCATACACGCAGTCGAAAATACTCTTAACACGACAATTTTTTGTTAAGCCGCCTTCAGAGCTAAACCTCTCATAAAACATAGTTCTTAAAGTTCTTTGGCCTTTGTATGGAATTCCAGAAGAAGGAAAACATTGGTTCAAGACATACCGTGACCACCACAAATCAAATCTAAATCTTAAACAAGACTATAGTGATGCCTGTCTACCCTTTAATGATTCTGCAATTTTCGCACTGCAAACCGACGATACCTTATTTGCCTGCAACGATGAATTCAAGCAAAAAGAAGAAGATGCAATTAAATCCGCCAAATTTCAAGCCAAAAATGTTGAACGACTTATGCCTGGGTGCTCGTTAATTTTCAACGGCGCTAAAATAACTCTCTCTAATAACTCTTCATTATTGCTTGTCTCTCAAGAGTCGCATTGCAAAAATTTATCAACAGCTAGCAACAAAAACGAGTACATTGCTGGACGTGCTCGTGGCGCCTATATCGCCACCGTATGTATGTGATACTATAATTCACACGCTTAATAATGGCTTAAGACCAAATATATTCTTTTTGCAAAGACCCGCTAGTACGGGTAAGACATTTGTCTATAAGAATCTTTGCAGTCAATTTCGTTTTAGAGTGAAAGATTGTGCTTTATGTGGCATCATCTAGGATCGCCTCACTGTTGCTACCAAATGGTAGGACGGCCCACTAACTAATCAAAATTCCAATAGCATGCACCGAAGATTCAGTCTGTCTATGACCCAACTTTTTTCGACATGTTGTCCTCATCATGCTACAGAAACTAAACCAATCTGATCTATCTTCTAGATTTTATAGGCCAATCGCACTTTTATCAGTCTTAGGAGAGGAACTCGAACGTCTCCTAGCTAAGTGACTTACCTGGATATCTATACCTAGTAAACTATTGGTAAAACAACAATTTGGCACTCTCCCTTTAAGATTGGTGGTAGATCTTACATCTTGCCCAACCCATGACACTGAACGAGCATTGAACGAAGGCAAAACGACGAGCATGCCCGCGCTAAACGTTAAAGGGGCTTTTGATACCATTTTACCGGAACAACTTGTTAGATGTATGCGCGAACTAGGCTGACCTAAAACTTTAGATAAATGGGTCAGCTCTTCCACTACAAGCCGCACAGTCCACATCCGTCTAGATGGAGATATTTGCCAACCTCAAAATACTATATGCGACTATCGCAGGGTTGCCTTATTTGTCCCATCCTCTTCATGATATGCATCTCTACTCTATTTAAATTGGGCAAACGACAGTTAAAATTAGGTTACGCCAATGATGTCGCCATCTTAGCTACCAGTAATACATTAGCTGAATATAGTTCCACCCTCTCCTACTTGCTAGTTGAAGCTATTGATTAGGACTAAGCTGAAGTTATAACAATTGATTCAGCTAAGTTCGACCCCAACACTCTCCCCGCCGGCGATAGGACAAAGAATCGAGAGTGACCCTATCTTTTACGGAAGTATGACGGTTCCTAAAAATTACACCCTACTCTACGTCAGGTGGCCTGGGGCTTACTTTAAAAAAATTTACATTATTTTAAATGGCATGCACGGATACTTTCAGGATAAACACTGAAAGTAACTAATGCAATCCGCGGTCTTTCGAATACATCAAGAGTCTGCTCCCCAATCCTTGTTCACCCAGCCGTATTAGTCTATATCATATCTGTGTTATATCCGTGGCCCTATTTGCTACCGAAGCTTGATGGCCAGGACCAAGAAGTACTTCATTACTGGGCTGGTCAATCTCTAACTGGATTGGTGGCCATATCTTACATATCTGTAGGGTTTTCTTAACCAGCGCTAGAACCATTCTCTCAGTAAATAGGACTACACCATGCTCTACATTCTCTAAAAAGATGGGCCTTCTTCCACTGGAATTAGAACTAAATGATAGATCCCGCTGCGTAATCTTACGTACATATCGCTATATCAACGACGCCCATTATAGATAAGGACTAGATGGGCTAGGAAAACAAGTCGATGTATTTCAGACCTATCTACTTGGACTCTAAGTCTCTCAAAAGCAGAAAATTTTGATTCACTCATTCAACCTCCATGGGCGAAAGAAGGAAGCGAGTCATCTGATACTCCTATATAATAAAATTCCTTTTCAAGATCTTGTTGTCTATACGGATGCCAGCTATATTGAATTTTCTACCAGTCCCAAGGTTAGGGGAGGTATAATTTTTTATCAAGCGGGTCAGGTTGGAAGAAGGGAATGCATCCCACTAAGCCCAAATCTCTTTGATGTGGAAGTAACTACTGGTATCGAGGCAATAAAGGAAGCCCTATCCTTTTCCACAGCCCGGCTCTCGAGTAATCTCTGGATTCTACTTGACAATCTCGAAGCTGCCCGCCTCCTATTTCAAACAATAGGCTGCTCTTCGTAAGCAACTTTTATTTAGTTTATCGAGCAGGTATCTAATTGACTAAATCGCCCTGATTTACCTCATGAAAAATCATGGAAGGTCAGGGTCTATTTGTTTTTGAGACGCAGTGATATTCAAGCAAACTCATAAGTAGATAAGCTCAAGAGCTTAATTATTTAGAACTTTACATAATCTCATTAAGCTTTGCAACTGCTAAAACTAGGATAAAGGAGAAAAATAATAAGGAGATTATTTAATACTGGACACAGAATGCCCCATAATCTTACAAAGTCTTACAAATCAACAATTTTGAGCGTTATCCTCAAGAGCTTTCACGTCCTCTCCTTCTAGTGGCGCACTTATACCCCTGACTGGTTTCATCATGAGCGAGTTCTACTTAACTGCAGTTATGAGAGCACTTAAGTCTCCGTAAAACGCACTAGAATGTAGAAATTCTACACAGCGGCTACCTAGAAATCCTAGAAATGTAGTAGATACAGCTCTATTCTTTTTTGGTACTCCAAAAGGGACTAATAAATTTGTTGGCTGACTGACTAATGACTATTAACATCTGCCCAAGAGATTTAGTAACAAATTAGAAACCTACCACTAATCCTGAATGTTTTTAAGAACAATTCCCTAGTCCCTTTCCAAGTATATCCTACACTGACCTAGCTCTAATTCGAATTATCATCTATAAGACTTTATGATCTAAAGCATTGCACTATCAATCATCTCACAAAAAAACCAAAAAATTAAAGAGAGAACAACTAAACTCTGACATATAGTATATATAACTTTAGCATTATCACAGGAGATTAAGTGACTATGATATCACTCTCTTCTCTTTAAATAAATTAGTTAACTATCACTCGGGTTCTAGTAATAGTAGCCTCAGACACCCGAGACATTAAGTCTCGGTACGGTCATTTGTTCTTCCCAGGATTATGTAATATAAAAAACAGCCCTGTATTGTTAGACGTAGATTAAACACACAAACAAACAAACGATGCTCGGAATAACAGCATCCTACATCTCCTACAGATGCAGTCAAGTACTACTTAGTTGACATTTCGATACCAAAAATTTTTATTCGAATCTGCCAGATTCTAAATAGACCGTTTCATATTTGGCAGTACAGGGCTCATATTCGAATTCAACTGTCCAATTATTCCTCTCATGAATCATTTTGGTTTGGGTGACGATATGGACTAGCGTACCATACAAAGTGAAAACGACCATAGCTCTTGGATTATCTAATTAATTTTAAGCCGATATGCCATCAGAAGATGTCGTCTTATATTTTTCATTTACATGAAAACAAAAAGTAAACTTACTATTTTTTCTGGTAAAGAAGAGAGAATATGGACGAAAAAAGGAGGAAGAATAAAAGGAAAAAAGACTTACTCGTATTGGGATATAAGATACTGGTGGCATAGTATGGTGGATGGCCCGGTAAATCTTCGCCCGGCTTGGTAACATATCTGGTAAAGTGTTCACCTATAAAACCATTCCTAAAATACGAACGTGTCTCTATAAAACCCCTATCTAAAGCGTCGTTAATTGCTTTGATATTATACTCCCCATCTCCGCATATAATTATCTTTCGTTTACAATATCTACCCGTGCATGAAGTCGTCAGTTGTTGTTGGATACTTGCGGCTTCTTTTTCAACTGCCGAGCCGTATCCTACATAAAGTAGATAAAACGTTAAAAGAACCTTCAATGCGTGAAGAAGCATTTGTTAAATGTATAAATTTGGGGGAACGGGAAGAGGAGAGAGAAGAAATTCGTTCTATGCTACTAAATGTAGGATGTAGTTTATCAGAAAGTGCTGTCAGAAATATGACGATGTATCAACGAAAGATGGATAAGTAAAAAAAGTAAGAATTTTAATCGTCGAGGAAAACCCATACTTTATTTACACACGTGAAATGTAAATTAATTAACTGCCAGGCCTGGACAAAACTTGTCTACTCTCCCTTCTCTTGACATAACAATCGGTTCTCCAAAGGAATTAAGTTGCGAGTCAGACGAATCATTCGTTACAATACCTACTCAAACACTACGTAGATAAGCAGAACGTGACCAAAAAGGGATTTAATTATGAGAATACAATTCAATCAGCTATCAGTGATTCTTAGAAATGGATATGTTTAAAGAGCGTAAGGGCTGCTGGTGCTACGAAAGCACAGTTCGAGAAAGATCAAGGCTCAGCAACAGTACTAGAGATAGAGTCGAGGCCAAGAGAATCCCTTTCAGACGGGGATTTTGCAGGAGAGTTCGAGATAGGCAATCAAAAAGTATCTAGACATTCACACTTCATTAGGTGCATTATTACTTTTTATAGAGGAAACTTTCTGCATTTGCCTCTAGCCACAGGATCCATTATATCACCACAAATCACTTAGACTGCTAACCCCTAAGTTAGCTCAACTTGGTGGCATTGTTATAAGACTCCGTAATAAATTACCAAGGGGTTCCAAGTGCATCTATTACCTCACTATCTCGTTTATCTGAAAAGATACTACGCTAGATTTGTACCGATTTACATGATATTTCGAATGAAGTATAGTTAGTGAAAGAAATTTGTGTTGGAACAAATTACTATCTGTCAATGAACTATTATCTGTATGGCTAGTGAACCTTGCATCGCTGGAAGTTCGTTGAGTTACAAGAGTTAGAAGCAACTGCCTGTCTGGTAGGTAGATGGACTGGAAACCAGTCATGCTCTGCTACTGTTGAAAAAAGTAATCCGTTCATAGGCGAGCAAAAACTTCAAAATTTGTCTCCAGCATTCAAGGAACTTAGCGGTATACACAAGTAGGAAGTTGCTTGGGGTAGCATATCACTGAACATAATTGATAGCTACATGAGGATAAATAACAAGAGAAGGTCATGACTAGTGTACGAATTTAAATGTCAAGAGAAAGACGTTTCTGAAAAAAAAAGCAACTCGTTGTATACTGTTATGAAGTGAAGGATTCTCTCCACATCTGTCCGACGCGACTCGCTTTTTTCGAACACAAAGTTATGCAAAGGTTCAGCATACCTACCCTTGTAAAAGATCTGTAACTTAACTTGAAAACGTTAAGTTGGGAGTCGACTTGCGGATTCCTCTTGTCGACTTAGGCAAATTCGGCTTGTAAGCACGAATTCCCTAATCGGGAAAATCATAAATTTTGATCTGAATGTGTTAGGGGCTGTGCCCCGTGGTTGTGGCTGGGCACGTGGCTAAGCCCAGCCTTACTAAGGTTGACTAACTAGGGCTAAGGTTGAGGCCATCAATGAACACTCTCCCTTGCAAGTATACAGAGAGTTCTTACTAGCTGCTCAAACCTCGCTGAAGAAGGTTTCTTGTCTATAGGAAAATACTGATTTCTTCTTAGTGGCATTGTGTGCGTGCAGTGACCGTAGTACATTCGCCCCTTCACACATATTTTCCTATCTCCTTAGAAATTTTGTTCATCCGTGTTATATAGTTCCGGAGACGAAGTTAATTTTGCCCAGCTATCTTCAACATAGTGAAATATCTTTAGCAGCGTTACCTTTAGTTTTGTTGAAAACGGCTAAGAATTGGAGATTTAAGTCAAGCCAATATGATTCTACCTTACCACGGGCTTGAGTCTGCCAACTTGGCTAGAGCGACCCATCTGCTCCATTCATTTTTTTCCTGTTGCCGATGGCATGTTTGGATTAGAGATTGGGGTAGAATTCTGAACTAAGTTTTCAAGTGTAGTTCCGACACTCTGCGTCACTCTACTATTATTTTCTTGACCAGAAGAATTCTTCTGGCCTTGCCTCTGTAATGTTATCGAAATTTCTTATAAGGTATGTAGGAAACGGCTCATCATAGCGTCCGCTTGATCCTCTCGAGATTAAAATGCACTTTCTGATAGGTGAAGCAAATAAGTTGCCTGTTGGATGCATCTCTATTACTTAAATGATAATTGCTCCATCTCCCCCCAAACAAAATCAATATATCCAGTTGGTCTTGACAAGGGAGCCTTAATTTCTGAAAAATTCTTCATCCATCTTCGCGTCATCCCAATGGCTCCCAAAAATTTTCTCACTTCAGTTGCATTTTTAGGGGGTGGAAATCTCCTATTTTCTCATAACGCTCAGTTTTCGTTTAAATCTTCCCACCTGCCTTGTGAAGCACCCAAAGCGCTACCTCTTCCTCAATAAACAGTTCAAGCTTCTTGAGAAAAGGTTATAATTTAGCCTAAATCAATATCGGAAACACCTCATCTTCCAGTACTCTACACCCTTCTACAAAAGTTTTGAAGCCGAAGAATATATCATCTATATAGCATGCACACTTTGCCAAAGTATCCATCAAATCTAAAACTAAAAAAGATTCGACAAATACTTTGCCAAGAGGTCCTAGAACTCTTTTCACCAACTCCGTAAATGTAAATTAGTGTCTATCCTCATGGTCAAAAATCCGTGTTGTTAGCAAAGGAAGCGTCGCTGAATGCGATTAAGCGAAGTTTTGATTGATTCAGTTTAACGAAGTTAAGTCACCCAAGGCACGATATATAGCAGATAGTGTCTCATAATTTACACTATTTACGGTGTAGAGATTTTCATATGATCTCGACCCTCGCTTAACGGTTAGTATAGTCCCAAAGTAGAAACGCTCTCCTTATCGAGGCACAGCAACTGGAAGCCTTCCAATTGTATGGCCCTTCTTTCTTACATCCCATCCCCCGTTCTTAGTGTAAGTACAATAAATTAACAAATCGATTTAAAATGAAATATGAGTAATAGATTTTGCTGCGTTACAACTTACCTATTCTTAATGTAGGTGTAGTGCATTTGAAAATTAACAAAAAGCAAATAACGACCGTCTGTGTTTGCAGCATTACATTTCATCCAATCGATAAATGTCGAGCTTTAGGTTTCTACAGCTGCTGCTATTTGTTCTTGGGTCATAATTCGAGAAAAAGCTACACGATGTCGTCTTTCTAAATGGCAAGGTAATTTCATTACCGCTAATTTTTCTAATGAGTGGTGTAGCCGAGGATTCGCCATGCACAGGTCCAATATATTGAGCCTGATGAGACATTTCTATTTTGTTATATTCTCTTGGCACCGCAAAAGTTGCTCGATCCGACCCCTTGTGAATATATGTGGCTAAGTACTTGATGGCACGTACCCCACTGGCAAATTTAACATTGATGTGTGTTCCACACTTTTTGGTTAAGAATATGTTATATGGGACAACCCACTGGTTATCAAATATGAATCGTTCTGTCCCCCATCTCACACCATTATAAGGCCTTGCATATTCTGGATATGAGTTTTCCCTCATAATAATTGTCTCACGCCGTCTCTTCGAATATCCCTTGGAGTATCTACCATTTCGCATGCATGGTGCGTTGGGAATTTAGAGCCACAAGGACCGTGAATTAGTTGGCTCTTGAAAATTTCGGCGAGAGCCGTTTCATTTCTTAGGACCTGTGCTCAGACTAACTGATCCACTTGTTCAGGACTACGTGGTACATAATCTGAGTGTAAAAATAGTGAAAGATGTGCATGTGGGAGACCCCTCTTTTAAGACTCAATTGAATATTGAGATCTAATAATCAAACCACAAACATTTCTCTCCTTAAAATCATATAGATATTTTTCAAGCTTGTTTTTGAATACTTTAGCTTTAAAGTCTGGTCGTGAGTCGGGTGTTTGATTATGCTCCAGGTTTTCCAGAGATTTTGGCCATGACGGAATGGCCGTGAAAGCTTGTCGCCATAGTATTCCAAGTAGATTAAGCGGCATACTTCTGAGTTTAACAAGACAAGATACCACTTATGGATTGTATCGAGTAGTTAGAAATCATGATATGATACGTAGCCACTAAGCTAAAAACAATTTAAAGCTAAAATATCGGATTCTACACAATATAGTAGAATGAGGCGATAATGGTACATACTTGAAAGCACTTTGTCATGTGTCTATCATAATGTACGGTGAGTGACTAGATCAACTACGCTTACATGTTTCGATGACCGTGTTTTTTATCTTTCGGCGACTTGGCTTTGCTACAAGGAGAGATTTGGGCATGCTTGGACTCGAAAATCCAGGAACTTTTGACATGCGTCCACATCGAGAGTCAAAAGTGCGCATGCAACGCTATAAAAGTAACTATAGGTATCCACTGTTGACATGCTGGGAGTGTGTTTGCTGCTTGAAAGGGCAAGTGATGAGCAAGAACGTTTTCTTAGTAAGAAAAATTAATTTCAATGACGCAAGAGATTAATGATTGGTACCGTGGCTCTACTTCGGGCTTACGAAAACCACGAACTATACAATGTTCGATGGATTAACGGCGCAGATAATCCGGCGGATACGGTGACCAAGTCATACCCAGATTATGCACTTGAGACAATCATCAGTACTAATAAACTAGTGATTAGTGTCCAAGGATGGGTCAAGAGAGATGGCTGCAAATGAATGATTTGAAGATCTTGTTTATTGGAAACAAAAGAGATTATCTGTGTTGGAATTTGTGATGTACTGTCTTTTAAGAAGGTGGAATTGTTGTGTTTCTTAACCTTGTGTAGCGGATTAACTATTATCCGAATATTCCCTTAAGTAAGCTTCATAGCATCATCACGAAGAATATACAGAAATAAGATTTTACCAATCGTTACTACTTCGTACTGCAGTATTCTCATCGGTTCGAATAATACTTATTATTTCTAGCGTATGACTTTTTCATTCCAAAAACTCCTGTACAGCTTTTATTTATGGGACAGGACTAAATGTGCGAGTGCGGCATCTTACTGGCTTCACCATTACCAACTACCACGCCTTTTAAAAAACATTTAAATCGAGTAAATTAAAGATGATTTATGGCTCTAAGCTTTCAATACTGATCCTTGCCATTCTTTTTAATTCATTGAGCTGTGACTGCAGAAAAACTGGTACAAATATGAATTCAGCAGTCTTCTAATGTAGTAAAGAGCGGCGTAAAAGAAAAGACTACTTAGGTGTTAATTCCTTAACAATCTAGCTCAGAAGACGTAGAAGTGTACAAAGTATACTATTTTGGTTTTTATGATTCGAGTGAAGTGAAAATAATTGATGGCGAAGTAAGGTTTCGAAGACGATTAAAGGGGGGGAAGTAGGCAGACCACCTGTACGTTGTATAGATTTATTATTCCAACGAAGCAAGCGTAAAAAAACGGCTTCTTAAAATTTTTGTATGAGCAATGTACAATCAAAAAAAAAGGATGAAAAGGATGAAAATTTTAGTTTTTACATTAGATTCTGTATCATATTGCTTCCTCTCATATCTATTTTTCACATAGACGTTTTAAATCACCTTGTCTGCTCCTTACTATATACCATGATCGATAACAATATCACTCTCCTGATTGCTCAAGAATCTTAAGGGAGTCCTGCAATCGCTCTTGTGGCTGAAGAGCTTGTTTGCTGGCGATCGGTTTGTGCAAGACCTCCTACTCAACTTGTAATGAACGACACAGTATGCAAAGATACAATTCTGAAATATACCAGGGATTCTCTTAGACTGAAGAAGGTTACAAGGCAGATAAATGGTATGACATGCTGCTATTTTGAAATTTTCGTGATGTTTCACTTTGTGTAAGAAAGACTTGTTCAACAAAGTTTTGAAAGTAAATGTTTTTATTCCTGCATAAATTTTCTCCAACCGATATTTTGCATTGATGAAGATTTTACTTACTGTATGCTTACATAATTTATTGATTGTCTTTATGTTTTTTATTTTTTTCACGAAAAAAATAAATAAACTCTCCACCATCATCAGTAAAATTTTCAAATTCCCACATTCTCCTAATTTTATTTTCCAAAACTAAAAAACTCAAATTTTGGTCGAATTTCATCCATTTCAAGTACAGAGTGTGCTAAATTGCTTGATTCGTTGTCTCATGGACCGAAAAAAAAACACAAGTAAAACACTGTAAATGTATTAATTATATATTCTGAGATTTAATCTGCGGAGCCATATAGCAAGCAATTGAAGGTTTATTCAAAAAAGTGAGAGAAATGACTATGACTATCTTCGTGAGATACGAGGAACGCCATTTCTTGCACTCACTTTAATGTTCTATAAGTAACTCTCCAAAAATCTTGCCAGCTTATCTGCTTCCACATGTCTCCCTACACTCCTCAAGTATACTATGAGATTAAAAATTTGTTCCCATAACGTTGCCATAGGGATCCCGTTTGCTTCAGCAGCTTCTCGTATACTCCGGTAGGTACCATTATAGAGGTGGGTAACAATATTTGTAAGGGGAAATCGATCAGAATCATCAGCAGCAGGCATCTTGAATTCTAATGGGTTGATAGTATGGCAGTGACATAACAAGTTCAGGGAGTGAGTAATAATAGATTAATTGATTAATTAGTCAGTACCTGAACAGCCGGCTGGATTTTAGTAGATGAGAGGTTTATTTATTTAGTTATTTTTCCTTTTCAGCATTGCACCATCATTACTCCCCCTCTATATTTATGTACATTTTTGTGAGAAGAATGAGATTGTGTGCGTATATATTGAACCGGGATTGAGATCGCCTATCCACATTCAGATGGCGAAACCGCTTGTAGGATTACTTTTTTTTTCCTTCAGAAAGCCCAGGAAACAGATTTGTAGTCATGATCCAGTCCTTCCTACTGATAGCTTTTACTTAGACGCTGTTAAAATACAACGACGGCCTAAGAAATGGAGAGTTCCCATTTGGTGAGATAAAACTTTTGTATCCAATGATAACGACGTTTGACCACTATTCAAAGTTTTGGATTTGATAAACTTCTCGGTTTCTGCGCCTTATTCTGCGTCATGCGATAGCTTCAGTAAAACTTTCGCTGGGCTGTATTATCGACAGGCTTAAATTATGAGTGAGCGATCACCAAAATACTGTAACTATGGGGCTTATCGGTAAAGGCTTGCTTACCAGTCCTTTATGCTTGTCTATAATATAGATTAACCCTGCTGAAGATTTAGTGGTGAAGACAGACACCCGCACTACACGTCAAACTAAACACTTCAAGCTTGGTCAGTGACTTACTTTGATGGCTTATGAGAAGCTTCTTTAGAGGGGCGAATTTCGGACGACATCTGTTTCAGTTTGAGGACCTCCTTCTCGTTCTGGGACAAGGTTGATAGCATAGTTGAACTGTACATACGCCAAACCCAGACACCCCACTATCAAATGAGTTAGTGTGGCGCGTCCTACATCCAGCTAGCTAGCTGCCTGTCGACGCATCCATCTTTTGCCCCGCTCTTAGTAGGCTTTTCACTTTTCAGCAGACGGCCGTCGGCAGATAATTGGTCTGTAGGTAGGACGTAGAAAATTGAAGCAAGCAGACAGGTCGACAGGCAGACGGAAAGGAAAGTTTAAACTCTTTCAGACACAATGTCAATCAAATCGTGGATCAAGAAACCCGACCAACACGATAAAGAAATGAAAGAATGATCCTAGTCTCGGGAAATGACTCCGGTAAGGGCTTGTGCCTCCAGCCAGTATGAAGCTTAGGAAGAGAGCTGCTTGTAGCACAGACAAACGGGCCAGTTATCAAATCTCGCATTACTCATTACTGCGACAGGGATCAGCTTAGTAAGTGGGTTAATTGGTCTGAATTTGAGCTTGGGCCAGGCAACGCATCTAATATCCAATATAATTTTATGCAATTGATGAAATGGCTTTGTGCCACTCACAAATTTTATTCAAGATAACTTTTGCTACACATCACCCGATCACAAAACAACAACAACAACAACAAAAGTATATGTAAGTTTGGATTCTGACCGTCTAGAGTTTTACTCTGAGTCAGTTAATTTTACTGCTAGCAGAGAGACCTGAATGCTCGCCCCACAAGAAATAGCTAGATAAGCTAAGTTAAGCTTTCCTTGTCTGGCTTGGCGGTCAATGAGTGAGTGAGTGAAAAGCCAGAGATCGTCTGTGATTGTGATCAAATGCAATACGAATTCGAAATAGATAAATGGATAGGTCAGATGAGATTACTGCGGAAAGGTTGAGTCTATCCATCTATTATTCAATCAATTTGAGCAAGTAAAGAAAACAAACACCAAACCCCGGTCTTGCTTTAGATGGATATATGTTCGTCCTGTCTGCTTGTTACAGAATTACGTGAGCCAACCATTTTATCGTTTTCATTCAACTAAACATCCTTACGTAAAAAGAGAAAGAACATGTCACATTCACATACAAAGTTACCCGCCCAGTGACAGTTCTCTCCCCATCATAAAATTCGATGATTCAAAATTCAGCGGATCGAATGTCTCAAACTCAATAAGCACTTGGCTTATTTGTTGTAATTTCCTGGGCACAAGCTGAGCACTCATACTACATCGGAGGGTCCTCACAGAATCCGTTCATTTTAGCATTTTTTGATATAACACTCATACAGTGTATTCATTGCCTTCGCTGATACCACTCACTCACGCACTGCCTTGTTTAAGCAGGGACTTATACCTAACCTCAATTTTGCTTGCCTGATAGAAGAAAAAATCCGAAAAACTTTACTCTATGCTCGCCGTATGATGAATCAAATACGATCTAGCTATGTGTTAAGTTAGAAGCACCTACGTGATTCGAGCCAACGGTCTTCTGCCTCAAGTTGGATAGGTTTTCAAGCTATATAAACCTTACTTGGGGTCGGATGGTAATGTGGTATACCGTCTGGGCCCTTCTCCCAAGTAGAGTCTGGGTAGGCTGGGCACCTACCCCACTCGAGACAGGAGATGGTTGCTTCGAATCCAACAGTCCTGATCGCAATCCGTGCGGTGGGAATTGACAGGATGATGGAGGCATGTTTGGATAATCCAGGGATTTTAATCTTCTTTGACTGATATTAACGGTCGAGAGGAGATCAATTGTGAAGAAAAAGCGATTTTGCATCGTAGTGATATCTACAAATGGAATCTAAGGCATGAGTGCAGTACCTAAAGAAAAAGTTAAATGCTTCTTGTTGACAAACACTGTCACTGTATCAAAGCCTCAAGGTTACATACACAGTAAATGATTAAAAAACCTTACTTAGGAGACTAGCCTGAATAACTTACCACTAAATCGTTTGATCCTAGTTTATTTATCTGTGCCTGACTCGTTCTGCGGCCGGCTATCCCTGGCTAACAGTCTCTTCGGGGCTTGTCTAGATATTGAGATTTCGATGGCCTTTGAAGTTCGAGATGAAAACGTTGAAAGATTATGGATCAAGGCCACCGTACCCCTTGATAGATCATTTGCTTGAACTTCTAACCAGCATTATCGCTTTGCTGCCTCAAATTTATATTAAGACTTATAAAATCATTTTCTCCATCTAAAATAAAATCAACTCGCTAATTTATTTACAATTAAATTACCCATATGCCATACTTTATGGATTCTCTTTACTCTTAATGACAGTCTGACGCTATCTTATTTTAGTTCAAACTAAAGTGAAAATGGAACTCTTCACTTAATCAAGCTATTACTTGGTCAGCATTTCTATTTACCATTTTTACGAATCAAGATCTTTGGTATTTTGGTCATTAATGAACCTAGCCATTTGGTTGAATTTTATTCACAAAATTTTACTTTATTTTCCGCTGGGACTCTCCATTTCCACCTTCCAACCAACCAACCAAAAAAAATAATTTATCATAGTCATGAAAATTGCCTGCGTCTGCGTGAGAAAAATTTTATCTGCATACTGGGCTGAATGTAGCACAATTTTTGATTAGTAAGGCGATTCGGGCATGAGTTCTGACACATGTATCCCCTACTTGTTTGCTGAGTAAACACCATCATTTTATATCATGTGACCGTAGGCAGACCAGACCAGTTCACAGTTCGCTATTACGGCTTTGATTGGACAAAAGTTAATAATCGACATTGATAACTTCATATTCGGTGTTAAATTATTCCTTTTAGGGTAAGGGTGGAGTGTACTTATCAATTATCACAATCTCTAAATTAGTGCCCCACTTAACATGTCCATTCGTGCGTGCTTGCAAAGTGGAATATCGAAGCATCATGTTGTTCTGTATGTTTTTCACATCGTCGTGATATTGACCAAGCAAATTTAAATCACATTAATGATTCGTCTTACAGTTATTTACTTTGCTATCACGAATTTTGTTCCAAACATACATGCTCCTCATAGGGGTAATTAAATTCTATATCACTTCTGTTTTTGGGTGCCGAGACTTGTGCGAAATAAACTTTTTTAAAGTACATATTCCACGTGAACTTTATGCACGATTTGTAGCACAATTCTTCACCAAAAAATTCTCTCTCATTTATCACTCTCAGACTCTCTTCGTCGTATTCCTTTGCAATTTCTTTTCATTTAAATTTCTGACAAGTAATAAGGGGGCTCAGAATTGAAGTGTCTAAATTTCCAACTCGCTTTATTTTTTTTCCTTCGTTGGGCAAAATAAGCATGATTTCTGCATCTTGATGTCACCACGCATTTTTTGAAATTCGACGCACCTCGCCGCTAAAACTAACTTTCCTTCCTCTACAATTTAGCGCCATCAAAATTACATTCCTAATTAATGATCCGTATTTGCGAGATCATCGCAACTAGAATAACTAACTTCGAAGTATCACTATCACTACTTCCGTTACAACATTCTTTAAGATCGCAATCACCTGAATCTTGACCGATTCTAATAGGGCCGGTCAGACTTAGATACACATTTTCCCACATATTTGTGAAGGAAATTTTTGTGTGAGTTTTTAGATTTTCCCCGCAGCGCTGAATAATTCAAAAACCCACATGAAATATCACTGCATCATCACCAACTTTGAAGCACCTTTTTAATTATTGCAAAATGCATTTTTGGGAATCGTTAGTCATCCTCACAGGCTTGTGAGCGCTTTCTCTGATTTCTGTGCGAAAGCCAAGGAAGGGGTTTATTCGTTTGGTATGATTTCGAATTAGAGCAGGTTAGACTTAGATTTTCATTTTCACACAAAAAATTATGTATTTTTTCAACATGATGATTAATCAGCAAAAACCACATCAAAAACTTCAGATTTACAACTTCTCCAGACTTATTGTCCCATATATCTGTCAATTCTTTTTCAATTATTTTCTTTAAATGAAAATAAATTTTGTATTCAAGTTTGTGTCATATGACTAATTTTTCGGTAAGCAAGAATGTTGAGAAATGGCATTTACAGGCCTACAAATCTATCGTTGAAATATCTTAATGTTAGCTTATTTTGTTTAACCAGTTCTCATTCCCCAAATATTCTTTTTTGACCGGAAAAATTGTGAAAAATTCAGATTTGAAAAAGTAGTTCTGAATTAAATTATTGAGTTAAAATAAAACTTTTTGAATGCAATGTTGGGCGTCAAAGTTGATGATGGGATATTGATGTTTTTAGTTAGCTTTATGATTATTCAGCGACGCGGGGCAGGTCTGAATTCTCACACAAATTTCATTCACATTATCTGTTAATTCTAAGTCTGACCAGCCCTAATTATCAGGATGGTAACTTTGATGGCGCTAAATTGTCAGGGAGGAAAAGCCGACAGAAAATTTTTGGCAGGGGTGAGGGGGTGCGTCGAATGTCACGAAGTACGAAGTGAGGGGAGACGTTTATCACGTCGAATTTCAAAATGTGCGTAGTGACATCAAGATACAGAAATTTCGCTTATTTTCTCCAAAAATTCGATACCGCTATCAGTGTGTATACGTTTTGGTGTTTTATTGTACTGTCTTTGAAGAGTTTCAAGGAAGTAATTTATGGTAGTTGAGACCGTTTTCTTATTATGTATTGGCCACGCCCATTTCCATGAGGTGTGCTCGTCTACGGCAAGTAGGAACCAAGCGGGAGCTGATTTGTCTGAGATGATTGGTGATGGAGATTTTTGTCCACCAACCAAATCCATATGGATGGTTTCTATGAATTCATTTGAGCTGCGAAGAGTTCCGGCTCCTTTACGTCTAGTAATTTTAGCTTTGGTACACGTTTCACAATGAGCAGAAGGAGTGTATCGTTTTATTCCTGCAAGATTAAGTGCTATATCTTGTGCTTTCTGACCAGGGTGTCCTAATATGGTATGCCAATCACGTTTGATAGCATAAATGTTAGGAGAGTTAAAGATTCCGGTAGGTCTGTAGATTAATCTGCCACATTTACGACGAGATCTTGCACACGAGGTAACATCTGGCCTGACTAGTTCTACATCTTCATAATATGCTGGCCAGCGAATAGAATAGCCTTGTTTTCAAGTTGGGTAGTTAAAAGAATGCGGACTGGTTCACCAGGAATATGTATGACACCGTAAAATTGATCTGTTTGGCCATCACATGTAGGAAAAAGGATATTACCAAAGCCTAGAGTTGAGACTGAGCCTCCTCCAGCTACATGAATAGGTATAGAGTGAACAGAGTAGCATTGAAAGTTATTTTTATTACTTGAGACATGAAAGTCTGCCCCAGTTTCCAATTGGTAATTTACATCATTGGAAATTTCAGTAACAGAAAGTATTTGCTTTTGATTACTCGAGCTTTCAGGTTTTCTATCCAACCCTTCTTTGTGAGCTTTTTTCTTTTTCCGACAGTCGGCTTCTATGTGTCTCATATTTTTATAAAAGTTACAAGCGGTATTTTGGCTCTTTTTATTAATATTATTTTTATTTTTGATAGGTGATATCCAGCGGAGGCATCCAGACAATACCTGTTCGTAAGAAAGGCCATGACATTGATTGACCAATCCCGGCTGCAAGTTACGCACATGGGAGAGAAGCAGGTAATTCATGTCTGTCTTAACTTCAGCGGTGATTGGACAATTTTCTTTTAAATTATGATAGCGTTTTTGAAATTCTTTTATGTAGGAAGAAAGTGTCATGTTATTGTCAGATCTGAAATTCCGGAAGTGTGCTGCACTTGAGATAACATTGATTAGGGCTTTAGCCTCAGACACAGAAACGATTTCTGTAAGGATTGACTGAGGGTTATCACTGGGTGCTGTTTTCACATCAGGTGCCTTTGTTGTGAGGGAGTTCTTTGAGGAAGGCGGCGAAGGTTTGTGTGAGAGAAATAAGTCTAATGATAGAGTCACGCCATAGGGTCCCATTGGAGCGCTTTAGCTGCTGCTTTGTGCACCTTTTCAAGTTCTTTGATATGTATCCCGACTCTGTTACTGATTATTCGATTGCCTTTCATCCTAGTTTTGCCTGGCCACC
>PEDP01000592.1:0-20983 GCA_002918395.1 Erysiphe pulchra | reverse complement strand
GTGTGCCGGCTGCGGCATCTCCGACGGATAACCCGATATTACTACATATGTCGGAACCACGGGTTGTGACATACTCCAATGTATATCTGAGATCTGACACTTACTGGTATATAATTTTTATCTTCAATAGCTATATAAAAACACTTTTACCTAATACTTCTGCACCTTCTTTAATTTGTGTTTGATCGTCCTGACTGTGAAAAGATGGTATTAGATGTTAGCTTAAAAATCTCATTCATCACTTGAAGAATTCAAGATCCAAACATGCAGATATCAACTATACATACTCAAACTCGAGAGTTCCCAATTCGTAATCGCTCAAATTTATATTCTGACACCATTAGAATTATATTTATTACCTCTTGCAGACGATCATTTACATCAAGGCGCAGAATTTAAGTGAAAGTGATCGGAGGGTGGATGGTCAGACTTGTCTCGAATTAATGGATGCTGGCTTATATTTAAATCAGATCTGGAGCCTCCGGGAAAACGTAGCAATGAAGAAAAGTACACATGGTGTAAGCTCCACTACTTAAAAGTGGTGTCTATCTGGTGCCACAACGGTACTGCAGAACGTTCCGGAGGAATTCTCATCACTATGGCTAAAGCCATTTGCTTAGAATCATGTGTACCTACTCATGTCTGGCCGGAAACTGTAGTTCACGCAGGGTATATTGCTAACAGGACCCCAGTACGTCAATTGGAGTGGAAAAAGCCGCTCGAGATTGTCAAAAAAGTCAAGCCAAGATATGATCACCTTCAAGTAGTTGGCTGTAGGGTATTTGTCCTTAATAAAAATGTGCCTAAATCAATGAATTTGGATCCCAAGCAAAAACAAAGTGGTAAGAATAAGAGATGTATTATCTGATGATACGAAGTTTCATGACCCAATGGACCTAGATCTTGGAGCAATACTTCAAGAATTATACAAGAATATTATTCAAACATTAAATTTGTCACAATGGTCTATGTACGATGGCGAACCTGAGTACAATCAGTTTGATAGTGTTATCCATATTCCTTTCAATCCACTTACGAACGAACAACATACAATCAATATACAGTCATCACCGAGCTCAGAAATATCTAAAATAAATCCACCATTAATGAGCATACTATATATCTGATGCATTGCATTTTTACGAAATTTGGAGAGAGACTATGGTTATAACTGTCCAAATACTGTTAAATTAGCATTGATTATTCCGAAGATGACAAAATCGCAACTCAATTTCAGCATTGATCTCATCTGATGCTCAGATATTCCAAGATCGCTCTGGTAAAATGAAAATAGTTTTTTTGGTGTATTCAAGTTCTTCATGAGATTAGATCGATGTCTTTACCTTAGCCCCTAGTTTTTTAATGATAATGATAGAGCTTAAAAATTGTAGCTAATTTTATCACTCACATATTAATAGGTCTAGCGCTCGAAATTGTAGTCCAACCCATGATTCTTCTGCGTTTGTAAAGGTAATAGTGATTTTATTTCGCGCGCAGTTGTATTATCCATAATTTAAAAAAGAAGAAAACTTACGTAAACGCCGACAAAAATTGGCTTTTTTGGCATGAAGATGCTCTTGAATAAAATGACGTGTGTTGGATTGTTTGATTTACGGACTTAAAGGATTTGTTTTGTTTACATCTTTGTTTACTTGTTGAGAAATTTACACTGGAAAATACTAGAATGAAAGTTAGTATAGGCCAATCAGTGACTCAAAAAAGTCCAGAATTGTGCAAAGGGGAGTGGGGGCAAATAAGATCTCCCTAGCAATATCTACGATTAAATGTATTTGTGAATTACAAAATAGCAAGATTTTGTATATTGACATAATTTGCAAATTTTTTTGTTCTATCGAGATATACTTAGCTTATCTTTTTGAATTTAGACCTCGAATAATAATCCTCATAAATAAACAACTATATTTGAGGCGCAGTGAGACGTCAAATTACAATCCATCCTAATTGCACACTAGTGCTACTTAAAGACTTAGATAAAAGGTGCCGGTACGAAATTAAGATATTCAATCTATTCGCACTGAAAAATACTTGCATAGATAAACGACGCCAACTTACAGACAATCACCAGACGAGACATTTTACCGATTTCACATAAGCGCTACTTTCAGACGTGGAAGCCCTTTGAAGAAGCTAGATTGTGAAGAGGGACGATGGTATTTACTGGCAATCATTCATGATCACTCCCCTTTTTGATGTATCCGCATCAATACTTTTCATCTTAGGACTTTTGAGCTCGGCTGTTTGCAATCTCCACTGATTCTATGCAGATTTCCCTTGCAAATTCACGTAGATTTCGGTAGGCTGTTATTCCTTCCATGTAACTTTTCACATTTCCTGTCATTGCGTATGCACCAATCTTGTAAGCAATATAATCTTTCTTACGCTTCCGACGCATATCAGTTGAAGTTGTAGCATGGATCGAGTAGATTGTTAGATGACCGTGAATATATGTTACAGTGAACGTGTGAGCCACCTCATCCAGTTTTGGGTCATCTAGTTTCCATGACCTCAAAGCCATCTGTCCCCTTTCCCCCAAAGCGCCATCGTGCAAAGATTGCCACTCAGCCACTGCCGGAGAGCCACTTGAATGTTTTGCCTCGACAAAAAAATTTGGTGCAAGAATATTCTCCTTATTTGATGGAAGAATCATCTTGTTAAGTTCTTCTAAAGCCGCTCTATTTAGCCGCTTATATTCAACACCCCAACAAACGTCAGGCTGTGCAATACAAATGTATTTGACTAAAGGTTCGAGATTTGTAAGGCTAAGATGTTTTGAAGCCATATTCGAATATTGAGAAGTGCCATCGATGAGCGGAAGTACATTATTCCATACCATCTCTTCTGTACTTGCATCTATATTGGCCATTTCAAAATTTTCAAAATCTCCTTCTTTGAATTCACATGCAGGACGGGGTCTTATGGCTCTTTCTCTTATCTCTATTAAATTTGCAGGCTTATGATTTATCTTATCATTTCTATACCCATATCCATGTACCCCGACATCACCAAGTCTAGTTATGTATTCGTGCCTTGAGGGTGGCATAGAAGTCTTGAGATTCGGATTTCTTGTAGGAAGCAAATCAGTGATAAGCATTTTGGGTGTTTTAGTTCAACGGCCACTATTAGAGCAATGATAAATATTAGAGAGATCACGACTAAGAGGGCGATCGCGACAACTGCTACTTCTAAATAGACTTCAAGCTTTTAGGATCTGAACTAATATACTGCCAGTGTGTTAGTTTTACAGTCTTAATTCAGCAAGTTTGTAGGTTGATTTCAGTTGGATCCGGTCCTTCTTCACTTGCTAGTTAACTCAATGTGCTCTGTACTATCGGAATAATTAACGCGCAGAATTGAGCCTGCGTCTTGTCTCTTTTTTTTTTCAATTTTACTATGAAGCTATTTGAGAGCTTTTCTAGTAAAGAGAGTTATGATCAAGTTTTCACAACGCGTCTACGAAAATAATGACCTTATGAATTGGTCGGTTTTTTGTAATTTTGAAAATGAGGTTTTTGTAAGAATAAAGCTTTTTAATTCTTCATATTTTTGTTAGCAAAAGGTACAAAGTCTGGATATTTCGACAAACGGAAGGAGTTTATTGCTACGCAATTTGATTAATAATATTGGAAGATCTAAGTTTGTTGCCCAAGGAGATGTTTGGGTTACCTTGTGGTGAGGAAATATAGTTTGTAGATTATTGGTGCGTACGATTCATTTCTAGATCCATTCACTAATTATTGACCGAGGCCGGAGAGATTAATTGATGAACCTTGTATCTTGGTTTTTCGGCTTAACTAAGCGAGAACTATCGAGGCAAGGTTCATGAATTTAAATTAACGATGAGTAAGAATGGCTTGAGTGCGAGAAAAACCAATTCGAGTGGTTAGCAAAGCCATCTGTCGGAATACCCAGTTGGATTCAAATATTACAAGCTTGTTACAGCAGTAGTAATAATTGTCAAGTAACGTAAAATTCAGGATGGTCCTTTCTTACCAGAAGAAGAGGGCTTAGATATATAAATAATTCCCTTTTCCTAACGCCATTCCCAAATAGGTATCTCATTGATCATCAACATAATTAGTCATAAATTATTAGTAATACATGGATAACATGAACTCATCAGGTCATTGAACACCATCGAAAGCATTTAACAAAATCAATGATGATGCAAGTATTCAATGCTTAATCATTTCTTTTCTTAGTTATTTTGATAACTTTAACTTAGGCTGCCACCAATTCGCGTTGAGGTCCTCGTATCTTTGGGTAGATTCTCAAATGTACATAAAAAACAAATTTATGTAGAAAAGGCTGCCAAGGCTGCCTGTCCTACATAGTCACTGATTAAAAAGGACATAAATAGATTATTATTTGGGTAGATAGATTCGAAATTACCGTGTACATGCTGGGGGTCACTGGAACCCTATTGTCCAAAAAAAGAATTCACGGATGAATAAAACACCATCGCATAAGACCGGCTGCTTAGTTGCTCTCGTAGCTAAGGGAAAAAATAAACAAAGATCAAGCGACAATAGTTTATGACCTGCTGCACTAAGAGTATGATCTTAATTCTCTCCATGATATCTGGAAATTAAGACGTTCACCGAGCCTAAGAACATAGCTAACAAAAGAAATGGTGGCTATTGGCTTAAATTACGATGCTATTAGGAATCTGACGCAACCCTAAGAAATAACCCTAACGTTAACAATGCTGGAAGGTCAACATCTCAGTAAAGGAGACCAAATCTAAATATCCGAAATTAGTTTGTATTACTAACCAAGACTTCAAAGATTTTTAAACGCGCCATCTGAAAAATGCATCACGACTTAGTTCAAATTGCTTGGAAAGTCTTCGATGTTCCTAAAGAAGGGTGTTAGCAGTTTTGGAGGTGTTAAATAAAATAAAAAAATCCATGTAATTCGGATGTTCAATTTTGGTTTCTACCAACTTTTAAGAAGCTAACAGCGTGCAATATTGATTTTTTATTTGTACTCTGTACTAAATGGCGAAAAACAGTGCTTCAAATGTACTCTTCAATATTATGCCTTGATTCTACGCTTAATACCTGTTATGCGCTAGATCTGAAAAATTAAAGGCATTCTTATATATAATAGTGGTAAAACACGGATGTGGTATACCTGCTGCATTCATAATAGCTTCATCGGAAGCCCAGAGTAAAATCGCGAATTGGCTAACTTGGTTGAAATAAAACGTTCTTTTAGTGGATTCAATGATCTTCATGATTGATTACTCCAAGACAGAGAAGGCAGCTATCACTAATACTTTTAGGAGTCCAATAATGGCGTATGGCGGAATCTGTCGGCAAACTAATTCCTATCATGTAACAAAGTAGCGATTGGTCGGCATTTGAGCTGTTGACTTACGAGTATCATGTACATAAATGTTTCTTGTTTTCTCTTCGTTCTTTAGTTGTAAATTCTTAACCAATAATTGAATACTCTTTTACGAAAGTTCGTGACAGAAAAGACAGCAAGTAAAATAAAGAATTTGCAAAGGGAAAGGAATGTAGGAATTGCAATGAAATATGAACAAGGAAATATATTGTCTTAAGGTCAATTCTGTTGCATTAAAACAGATGGGCTCAACTAATTTTTTATTGATATCTTAATGAAACTGTTCTTACAAGATATGGTCCCAAAAAATATTTACCAATCGTAATCTATATTCATGCCAAAGTTGAAAAAAAGAAAGTTCCACTTTTATAAACCAAGAAGATTAGAAAAACTTTTAAATTTTACCAAATTTGGTATAATCCTGCCAGTTTCTTTGAACGACTAAACCTAGTTCAAACACCTCGAGCTTGACCTGGACTCTAAGAAAATCCCACCAGCATTTAAACAAATTAAGCATATTTGACGGCCAAAGCAGACCTTTTCTGTTATACAGCTCTTCGAGTTTTTCTTCCAATACCGTTCGTGAACAATATCTTGCTAAAATTAAAAATGTTCTAACAGATCCGTGACGAGTGTGTAAATTCTCATCCAAACTCCTTGTCAGATCATTTGTTTTAAGAATCAAGAGGATTATTCGTGGAACTTGGCTTAGTAGCTCAATTAGGTCCTGTAACATACCCTGAGAAAGTGCATTGTTGAGGTGTAATTTTTCCTCAGCTGAACGTTTTTTGGAAATATCTGATGTGACCACGCTAAATTCGCGACCGGTAATAGCCGAAGCAAATATTATGAACTTATCATCTGTAACACCTGCAACTTCCCTAGCATATTGGCGCATTTTCGGCTCATCACCGTCAATAAAAGAAAGCCAGAGTTTTGCATATGAACGGCGAAGCTCGTTCGGAATATCTCGGTAGAGACCGTGATCATATAGAATAATATCAAAATTACATCCTTTTCTTTTCTCATTTTTACGAATTGCAATATTACCTCCGTGCGGGTCGCAGTGAAGAGGAGCTCCCTTACCGAAGATCATTTGATTAAAAATCCGGGCTAGGGCGGCAGAAACCTCATCTCTGTCGATTCCATTTTTGTCTAGATACTCTAAATCATCTGGCCGATGACCTGATACATTTTCCATGACTAAGATACGCCTTTTTGCCCAAATAACATCCGGGATAACCAATGGAAGCTTGGGAAATTCAGAAAAGTATTTCTTACATCTCAATGCGTTTTGACTTTCTTTTGTAAAATCTAATTCCAGCGGTAATGAATACTCAATTTCTCTCGATAACCAGTCAAAATCATAGTTAGGGAAGAATTTTTTCACTGTTGAAAATGTAAATTTGATGAGCTCGAGGTCTAACATTGCCCATTCAGCAAGTGCCGGATGTTGAACTTTGACTGCAACCTGTTGTGTAGTTTCCCTTATTGTCGCAAGATGCACCTGCGCTAAAGATGCCGCACCTATGGGCTCAAATGAAAAACTTGAGAAATATTCTGTAATCTCTTGGCCTGTATCCATCTTGAACATAGTTTCTACAGATTCGTATGAAGAAATAGGGCATTTGTCTTGTAGAGGTATAAACGTCGCAGTCCACGGTAAAGGTAATAGGTAGCCCATGGCACTCTAAATATCAATTAGCTTTTCATAAATCTTCATTGAATCAACTTAAGAAATTCCTACTAAGTGTTGCCCTAGCTTTATGAATATACCAGCATTATCCTCCAGAGTCTTGAGAGTCCGATCTGCACATCGCTGATGACATGCCGTCATAAAGCGATTTCGTTCTTCTTTATCCTCAATGATTTCATTTTGTTTCAAAGTTTTTCGATAACTGTTTCCATAAATGAGTCACTTTGAATAATGTTCCGTTTTTTCCCCAAGTATCAAGCCCAGGTTTTAAAGAAAAGATATTAAAAAGAAAAGATGAATCGGTTTTACTAACTCATTCATACATATGACCATCGTTTTTAATACTCGTCCTGTTCGTACTGACGCCTTAAACGCATGTATTAAATCATCTTTGTAAAAAAGCGCCGCCGCTAGACCAGTCGCACTGGCTGTAACGGTTAATATGGATATTGATTTCTTACTTTGACCTTCCTGATGCGGACTATTTATTTTAATGTTGCTGAGGCGGGGGTTTGTCTGCTCCAGTCCTTGACCTGATGTTGAGAAATTTCTACCACTTATCCGTCTCACGTTGGCACTGAAGTCCCTTCGACTGTGTCGAAAAATAAGACTTAGCCCATTCATGATTAGCAAATCATGATATTAAGCAGTCGAAGAATATTTCTTTGACAATGAGACATATGATACTTTTGCAGAAGTATTAATATAAACATAATTTTTTATTTTTGTTGAGCGGGAATGATTACGATAATATTATCCCAGCTACACTTAACCCCTGTAATTACTCTATCTATGTAAGTTATACGTAAACATAAACACTCTGCTTTCTAAATTGAATAATTGTATCCACCATGCCGCCAAAGTCAAGTATCAATGCTAGAGTAAGTTTGGTTACATAATAGAGTATATAAAAATTTCTCAGAATAACAGACTATAACTGCTCCTTTAGCCGCCTTTTGCATGGCAGCCATATTATTCGTCTACAGTAGAACGAGTATCTTGGCTGCTAAACGCAATGCACAAAAACACCGCGAAGCCGACGGAGGTCAACTTAATTGGCACAAAGAAAGCCTAAGAAGACATGGAAAAATTGAAAGCCCCGTTAAAGAAGGAACCCTGGGTCAGCTTTTTGCAACCTTACAAGACCAGCAAGGAGAAAAAAAGGTTGCACCTAACCATGAAAACAGACAAGCTTCAAATACAGATCAAGGACAGCGAGATCGAACAGCGGCTGAAAAGGGCCTAAGAGAGATGACTGGAGTCGGTGCTAAAGGTCAATAAGCCCAAAGGCATATATTTGCAAGTATTAGTTTGGCTACAAAGAACATATGGGCTTTGGAGTCTTGGAGCATGCTAAAATATGTATCATTTTTAAATTTTTATTACACTCAGCAATTTCCATACCCACCTGCACTCTTAACAAAAAAAATCTCAAGTTTTGAAGAAGAAAAAAATGAAAATCGCTAACTTAATCAACCGCTGTTAAATTTTTATTTCTTATTGATATCATTCTGTATCATATTTCAGATACCATGTATGAGGTAACTTTTGGGACTAATAAGTACTTTGTATTTTTCGTATACCATCAATTTTGGCAGCACGAAACTTACTAATCACATACTCAAATGTAAGTAGTGTAGTTGTAGCAGCTGGAACTGCTCGCATCATGCTGGTTCCCATACCTGCGTAAAAAGCTCTCCATCCTTCTTCCCTGAGTATAGCTCGGAACATAGAGACCGTTCCACTGTTATAATGGAACGCTGGGAAATGCAGAGGTTTTTTTTGGGACATTTCTAGTCCTTGTTTAAAAGCTAAGTAATCGAAGTTGGTTGAAGAGAATGACCTTTGTTGCGTTTGTAGCCTTGTCCTAAGGACCTCATGTGGATAAGTTGCCACACTAGCTAAGACTTTGCTTAGAAGACTTGCTGACATTACACCAATATAATGTTTAAGGTCATTACTTTCTGATGATTCACCCATACCTAGACCTGTGAATCTGATTTTCAAGAACTCGTAGGCAGGAATCTGTATGGCAACATGAGTCAATCCAAGCAAAGCGGGTATAAGACCCGAATAGAAAGAAAGAAATCCTTCTGTTTTGTACATCTTTTTAGCAGCATCCATTGTTGACTTATAATACCATGGTGGTCGTGCATTATTACCGGTTGCTTTATGGCTAACCTGGGACATCAACCTTGTTTTGATCACCCAAATAGGGTTCGTGACCATTGATGAACAGGCACCGGCAACAATTGAAGACCAGAAGTTGACAATATTTTTACTCTCTAACTTTAACATTAGTGCCATATTGAATATGTTCGGATTTCCTTAAAACAGACCAACATATTTTCCAACCAACTGTTTTGACCTACCATAGACGGTAAACCAAACTGCCCAGGTGGGAAGGTAACCTAAAATTATTGGACCCAACCCCCGATACATCCCTTTAATTCCTTCTTGCTTCCAAATTACTCTTGCAGTTCCAATCATTCCTTGGTACATAATGCTAGAAGGCTTTCGCCCGTTGTTCTGAATCCTGAATCCCCCCTGTGCCTGTAATTTTGTTTTAATAACGTCTAACGGACATGTGACCAGACCCGACATAAAGCCTGCAAAGCTTCCAGCAATTGCGTTAAATGTATCATCTCCTCTTTTTATAGCCCATCTCTCCAAGGGGGTTGGCAGTATTCTGCGTCTCTGAGCAGATATCCTACTTTCTGACATCGCAAATGTAATCTTCAGCCCTTGGACCTAGACAACATATGTCTAAAGAGCTTAAAAAACCTTGGTGATTTACGTGTATGTTTTGTGACTCTAACAGTTGCTTCCAAATATTTTGATCACTTAGAAAGATCGCAGTCCGAACAGATTGAGGATTAAAATTTGATTTTTCGAAGTCAGATTCCGAATTCAGCTTGTATTTATATTAAAGATTTTGAAGAATCAGAATAAGGATAGCCCTCGTGAACTGTTTTAAAAAATATTATTTTAGTTATATCAAAGAGCGTCCTGGTATGCGGGGAACATCCCACGCAGCCCTAGCGACACCTAATAATCATCATAGGCCATTGACAGTTGAAAGTTGAAGGCAAAAAGGTATTGACTTTACAAGGTAGATGGGTAGTGAGAAAATTTCGGGAGTTCACGGATGTTGCTAGAGCTGTTGCTAGAGCTGTAAATTGTGAGTTGTGTAGGGATCAAACTAGCACTTTTTTCATGAACTAACGGACTTAAAATTCTATAAGTTCGGGTCGATTAGTATACCATTTAATTTTTGAAGTCTTTTCTTGTTAGAGGATGATTAATGGAATGATGGAATAGGTTCTTTGATTGAAGATTTGTGTTAAATTTAATAACTCACTTTAATATCACGTGATTTATCAACAGGCCGGGAAATCTAAAATAGCTAACCCAAGCTCAGTGATTAAATAGTTGTCGTCGGCGAACAATCAATTATCGTACAATGTCTGCACCACATTTTGCAAACTTTATCCTCAAACGACCCTGGTTATATCGAGTTTTTGAGCCAATTTCTAAGTGGTATACAAATGCTGCTGGATACAGGAAGCTAGGATTAAAGTATGTAACAGATAAGAGAATAAGCACACACATATTACATCTCCATCTTGGTTACATGTCTGAAATGTTGAGGCAAATCATTCTAACTAAAAATCTAGGGCTGATGACCTCATTCCAGAAGAATCTGAAATCGTTCTTCAGGCTTTGAAGCGCCTCCCGCCAAAAGTGGCCTACGACCGTATTTTCCGAATCAGAAGAGCAGTACAGGTGTTTACTATAGAGATTGCCGCAGGTCGCCTTCAGAACTGACATTTTACAGTGCTCTGTATCACATCAATTGCTTCCGAAAGAAGAACAAACTAAACCAGAGGAGGTGTGATGTGTGTGTGCGTTTGCAAGAGTTTAAAGCACTAATCCAGTATAATAGGATGTTGAATACTTGGGCCCAATTATTCGGGAAATTGAAGCTGAAGCAAAGGAGCGGGCAGACTTAGAGTCACTATCAGTTAAGAAGCGACATTAACATACATGGCTGCTGATCGAGGTGGAAATTTCTGACGAGGGAAAGTCCGAAAAAAGACTTAAATCAAATCAGAATAAGATATTTGTCACGTGACAATAGAAAGTTGATAATAGAAAGTTATTCATTTGACTCAAAATTATTTTTGCATAGACTGTAAATACTACATACCTACAGTGCCAGAACCTCTGTATATCATCAAAACTGAATATTACTATTGCTCATTCATACTACGTTTGTCATCCCCGTCAGGATTGAGTCAAACTGTATTAGGAGTAAATTAGGCTACATTATTAGACTTTACTTTGTGTTCCCTTCTCTTTGCAGAGTTCACAGCCTCTACTGATTATTTTTCTATTTTGCTTTGACGGGTCAGCTCGCAAGTCTAACAATACCAGAAACATTAGCCAAACTTGAAGATTAATTAATTTGCCTTGTAGCCAAAATAACTTACGCCAGCTCTTCAAGTCTTAATTTTTTAAAAAAATTTATTGTGTTTTATGAAATTTAACTATAACAATGAAGACCAGACAATGACGCATGTCATCTATTAACTATTTAGATAAAATGTGGGCGACTTATCCACCTAGTGAGTGAGTCTTTCTGTTACTATGAAGCTACCATATGTACAGATTCTTTACATTTTCAGTAAAATCGAATTAAAACGAAAAAAACTTTTGAACCTCAATGGTATTTTTTAGTATTTTGGATGGAAAGAAACTTTCTCTCTAACATTCGACTTCAAAACTATATTCAAGTTCTTTCTATCTTTAGGCCAAGGTTTCTAAGTGTCCATTATGATTTCTTTTCAATTGTATTAACCACACGGATTCTCATTTAGTTAGACAATTTAAGAGGTCATCAGACCGTAATTAAATCTTTGAGTTTAGCTAAATATTAGAGTCGCAAAGCCGCTTGAGCAATGGCTCCTAGATTGGGAGTTGATAGAGTACCTTAATCAATAACCAACAGTTTGAAAATTCAAAAATTTCTCATTGTGGTTCAAGCAAGACTGGAGCTCTTGCGCTCTGCTAATATCAACTGACATGGCGTTTCATGCATAGCAAGTCCCGCAAAATATGTATAGGCATCAAGATACTGCAATATCTATGATTTTACTAAAGGCGTATCAATTTTTAAGGTATAAGGTATACATATAGACACATTAAATCTGCTCCAAATTTATCTGCAAGAAAAGGTATTTTCGGATATGCTCTTCTATAACGTGCAATTAGATTCTAGACTTCTTTAAAACTCGCAGAATACTTCTTAAATATCGATGTTTGATACAGTAGGTGGAATGGGTGGTGTAAAGTCGCCTGCACATTAGAACATTTTAAAGTGTTTTCTTAGACCTACGCATAAACTTAGTTATAGAAGCCCAAAAATTTAAAAAGTAATATTCAAGTATACAAAAGAATGATGGAGATTTAAATTTTGGATGGATACTGTATATTACTCTTAAGTTAAGTAACCCATAATGTCTTGGATTTAAAATCTGTGACTTCACTGTTGTCACGTAGAATCTGAATACTTTCATATGCATCAACTGACCCTCGAGAGTAGTTATATCATTTATTTGACGCTTCTTTGCTAATAATTTTGGTTTTTTTCATACGTGGTTATGAGGTAATTAAAGCAAACGATGCTTTCATGTTCTTTTGATAACTCAATTAGATCATGTCAGCTGTATACCATCCGGCATTTATCTTAATGCTTAAGTGTATTCAATTACTGAATTCTTGCTTTTTTAATTGGTGCAGAGTCGTTGATTATAGTATGGGCTTCAATCAATTGGATTAAAAGCTTTCAGAGGTAAAGTGTATGCTAAATCATACTACTGGAGAATTTGCGTCATATGTGAAGGCAAATTTATTGAACGGACTAATCTTTATGGTATCTTTTCTGAAAATTAACCAGTCCATAACTTCAGTGGTCATTAATTAGTAGTATACGCAAGCAAGTCTTATATTGAGATTTGATTCTCAACAGAGAATTTGGTTTTAATTCTATCAGACTTTTAGCCATTCAGTTAAATTGTGTAGACCTAGTTAGGTTCCAATTATTTCAGCTGAGTGCTTTATGTAATTCAAAGAGTAGAGGGTTTCGTATAATCTGTACTAATGGTTTCTATGATTCAAAAACTATTCACAATCTTCAGGGGTTTTACTTTGGTAGAACCCTAACCCTAAACCTCTTACTTCCTAATTTGTGCAAATGTTGAGTCCAAGTCTATATTCATCCATTTTCAATTTTTTTTTCTGGTTCAGATTAAGAGTCATGCTTTGCGCTCTCAATTAACTTTTAAGATTCCTCAATTTCTGGTGAGGTAGCTACTTTGACTCTCAATCATTGACTAACTTTCCAGTTATCTCTTTTATTTGTGGATATTGTTACAAAAAACTGAGATACATAATTCTTAACTTTAGAGGTTTTATCCCTCTGCATGTCCAGTTTTTCATAAGCCTTATGAAAAAAGGAGGGTGCCTAATAAAAAGATTCTGATCGAGTACTCCAGTTGACTAAATTTAGTTTAAGACCAAAAGGCATTTTCTTAGTACCAGCTCTGCGCTTTCTTTATGTAACTTTGTGGCTATTGGTACATTTTACACCTCAGCTACTACTGAGATGAAATTTCATCCCTTAAAAACGCTAGAATGACTCGCCGAAGCTGTGATTCATTTTAATAGACCCTTTAATGAATAAAATTTGTTACTGGTGATGCATGAATAGGTTTATTTGAGGGGGTGTATGAATTTTCGAGGCGCTAGAGTATCTAAATTTGCGTTATCCTGACTTAAACTATGGGAATAGAACACATAAAATGAAGTTAAAGTTTTAAATCACTCAGTAAGTCATTAAAAATCCTTTTTCATTTCTTACGCCGTTTAAGGCTTTGATTACTGACTACACTTGTACTTCTCTTATGTGCAACTAGTGTTGTGCCTATTTCCTTTTTTTCATCTATTAATGATTCTATTTTAGGGACGGTATCTTCCTTAGGTGCGATTTCTTTCGTGGCTAAATTATCATCTTCATTTTCTTCATCCCTTTCTTTCTGATTTTCTGCATTAGATTCCAATAACTGACCTAATTTTCCCCTTTCTTCTTTTAATGCTTTTAGAACGTTTATCTCCCCTTGGAGCTTGTCCGCAACTTTTCTCAACTCAAGGAGAGCTGATATGTCTTGTTGTAGACATTCAAATAATTCACCTACTCGATAAGTTGGCATCAGTAGTCTAGGGGGGATACGTAGCTCAGATAGAATATTTCTAATCTTTGCTTGCTGAATAGACGATTTGCTAATCATTAGCTTCATGATTTTATCATGACGAAAAGCAGGACCCGTAGTAGTTATCCGATCAAAGTATCTAACACCATATAAAGTCTCTTCTTCTGGAGTAAGTTGGCGTCGATCAGATGATCCCGAAGTCACTTTCTTGTTATTGATGGTTGCAGAAACTGGTTCTCTTACACTACTATCACGACGTGAATCCACATATATATTGGACTGGTTATTTTGGTTCGGACCAGCAGGACTGACGAGAGATTTACTTAGACTCTTGTTTCGTTTTGCTTTATCAGCTTGAACTAAGCTTGCGAGTAATTGTTGTAGCCCTTGACTAGACGTATATGCACCGATTGTATTTGTAGAGGGAGGTGCATCTAGGAGAGTGTATAATTCTTGACGTTCATGACCGAGTTTTTCTGAGCGTGCAAGGATTCTCTTGAGTTCCAAAAGAAGATTTTCCTCTTCTTTAGCTTCTTCTATCGTGCGATGAAAGGTTGCTTCAGCAAAGCCTTTGCGAGCAATTTCTTGTTGCTTGTTAAATTTTAGCATCGCTTCAAGTTGATTCGACTCGTAGGAACTCAAGCAATTCTTATCAGAAGAAAGTTGCATGATCTTAGCAGAAACCTTATAGAATCTCTCTTTGATATCTTCCATACTCCGTATATTTGTAATGGTAAGGATTGCTTTCTCATTATTCCCCAAACTCGTAACGGAAGAGGGTGGTAAATAATTGTATCGATCCCAGATCACTGGCCACCTTAGATCATACTCTTCTACTAATTTCATAAGATAGTCTGTTTCATCTTTTGTCCAGTCTGGACTCTGGAGGTGATTATTATACTGATTCTCATTGTAATTGACGACCTTGACCCTCACATTAAACTTGGCAAAAATTGAATCTTCGATATCAGATCTAGTTGCTTTATTCAATTTTTCATCACCTGGCAACACAGAATCTTCTACTTTTCGTCTCCAATGTTTAAGAATCAATGTTTGATCATTTCTAGCTGTATTTTTAAATGGTTTCAGCTGCCATTTAGCAGCGGGTTTCCGACTTCCAATACGTCTCTTCTTGAATATTGAAGTCTTTGGTACTATAGCTATTGGATTATCGCCACTCAAATTCTGAACCTCACGCGCTAGACCTTTTAACACAGCTTTGGTGCCGCTAGCTTTTTGTTTCTTTCCTGATCGTCGTGCTTCTCCTGGAAGATTTAACATATCGCGAAAATCGTGTGAGCTCATATTCAAGAACTGCTTTAATTATCATGTATGCTTATCACTTAACGATTTTCTGTAGATTTGCGCTTCGCTAGGTTTGTTTAATCTACATGAATGAGACTGGATAAGTTAAGAATGTGCATTATGTGTAGTGTTAGAAAGTTACTAAACCACCAAAACCAAACTACAACTGCACGTTTTTCAGAATTACGTTTTCGAATTAATTAAGTATTTGAATTCATCTATCCAAAAAAATTTTGAGTTTTTATATACTCTGCAATTCGACAGCCTAATTATTACCATGAGACTGATTATATCGCTCTCTTTACTGTCTATTCTACTTGCACCGGCTCGATCACTCTACTTTTTCATCGATGGTAATCAGCCGAAGTGCTTTTATGAAGAACTAACGAAAGGTATGATATAAGTGTGGCCAGAGAACGAGGTATTCTTATGATATTTTTCGCAGGAACGTTAGTCGTAGGACATTATGTAGCAGAGGAATTTGATAGCAACAGCAAAACATGGTCCAAACATGATGGACTCACAAACTTCATTACTATTGATGTAAGTTGCTTTTTCAATATTCTTATTCCTATACAAATTTTCCTCTTCAAATCAATTAAACTATTCAGGAAACATTTGATCATGATCATCGCGTTGTTTCTCAGAAAGGAACTTCCTCGGGCCGTTTCACGTTTTCCGCTGCGGATAATGGTGAGCATCGTATATGCTTTACACTGAGCTCCTCGTCTGGAAACTCGGGCTGGTTATCAACATCTAATCACAATGGAGGTGTGAAGTTGTCGCTTGATATAGCCATCGGCCAGACTGCAACAAATGAAGCTGCAACTAAGGGAAAAATATTACACATAGTCCAGCGAGTTAAAGATCTTAATGGAAGATTAGGAGATATCCGTCGAGAACAGATTTGGCAACGTGAAAGAGAGGCAGAATTTAGAGATCAGAGTGAAACTACCAATGGAAGAGTTGTAAGATGGACACTGGTCCAATTTTTGGTCTTAGGGATAACATGTACATGGCAGCTCAGTCATTTACGGAGCTTTTTCATCAAACAGAAACTTACATAACGAACGAGATTTAAGTTAAAAGGGGGGTCAAAAGCCAATTAAACTTATCCCAATATTTTAGTTAAGAATTTCTCATCCATACAAATTATTCTCTATGATCCTAAAAACTTGGGAATCTGTAGATACACACCGAGCGGGATTTACCCATTTAAACATATAGAATAAAACCTATAGCCAATTCTTTAAATACTTCTAAATTGGAAACATTCATTAACTTGCATTACTATATACCGAAACGCCATGCTTTTCACCGCAAAAATAATACCCACCCCCTAGATGAACAAAGGATAGTTAGGCTCTAGTATCGATCAAAATCTATGTCGTTGCCCAAGCTCTTCAAGCTTCCTGCAAGCAACCATTGGCATACTATAAGCTTTTTCTATTTTTTCGGCGTCTGTGTAGATCCAGCTTCGGCTTGCTTTAGTAGTTCATGTCTCTTTAACTCCTCTTGCTGGCAGTCAAGGTTTAGTCTGTTGATAAAGTTTACTTCGGCCTTTTGGTCCAAAGCATTCCATTGTGACTTTGTGTAAGATTCGACATCTTTAGGATTTGTATAATAGTCTACATTTAAACGGCTGGTACGTCGATGTAGTATGTACGGTGGAATTGGACTGTCAAAACGCATTGATGGGCCAGAAATTGTTGAACTGGAGCCAGAGAGAATAGATGAAATAAGTGGCAGGATGAGAATCATCAAAAGAGGTAACAGTCCCGTAATTACTTGCCGCAATGAAGCTCTAGGCTCTTCTTGTGCATTTGGATCTCTTGGTCTTCTCCTGGGTGTTGTCCCTCCAAACTGTTGTACTCTTATTCCTGGCCCGCCACCCATATTGAATACAAAGCCTGGACCAGTATCAAATCCTGAGGATTTTTAGTATTCTTGTAGGTATATAATGAGAAATTTTCAAGACTTACTTCCAAACCCTCCCATTGGACCCCCTCCGAAGAACCTTCTGAACATCTCTTCAGGAGTTAGTTCTTGCTGCCAATCTCCACCGCTACCCCTAGGGGTTCTCCCTTCCGAGAACCCAGAAAATGGGCTTGAAGATTGTTGTCCCCCGAAACGACTATCTGGATCACCTCCAAACCGATCGTATTTTGCTCTTTTATCTTTGTCTCCGAGAACCCCAAAGGCTCTGCTAACCATCTTAAAGGCTTCATCAGCGTGTTCATGGCCATTTTTATCGGGATGTGTGAGTAAACTTATACGTCTATATGCTTTTTTAATCTCAATATCTGTTACAGTCGTCCTCGATTTTTCCAGCCCCAGTATATCATAGAAAGCAGTCGGAGAACATCGTCTGACTCTAATTACCTCAGCTTTCTGTTCAATTGTGTATTTACGATCCTGATTGCCTTGGTTATGGCTACGTGATCTGGCATTACCATTGTTCTTTGAGTCATTGCCAGTTGCTGTAGCTTTGGGCATGGCGCTGCAGGACTAAAGATATGCTAAAAGGACTGGTTGAACACTGTTATTTTATTAAGTGTTACTTACTTAGCTTGAATCTAACGCTAGGACCACACATTCCTTCAATTACTATTTTGAGCTTAACCCAGCTTTTGATATTTAGCACGTGATACGGTATTTCATTTAATCTGTGACCAACATAAGTTCGTACGAAGTTAATTTTTCATTGTAAACACCAATGTGTATTTGACCTATCGTCTTCAGTTGTCGACTAATAAATTACTAAAAGTTAAATTTGTCTATGAGTAAATTAATTCAGTTTTATAGGGAGTGTTCAAATCACGCTCAGAGGAGAGTTGTTAATGTAATGGGATGCGTCACGTAAAGTGAACATGTTTATTGGCGTATTCTAAATTTCGAATTTATGCTAATGAGTACTCAGTAAGCTACGCTGTGGGTCAGTAACGTAAATCGGGATTTATCTTCAACTACTCCGATCTAGTTCTACAATTATTTTTTTCAATGGTTTTCCATGTTAAAATTATGTGTAGAAATAATCATATGTACAAATCTACTACCTCTATCAAAAAACCATTTTTTGATTGGCTGAATACATCTTAACTTATCCAACGTTGCCTATGACAACAAACATCGGACTATTAAATGGCCGCTGGCCTAGCTATGTGCTTTAGGAATGATCTTTGTTTTGATACATATAGTACCAAATGTCTCTGTTCAACAACAAAGCCTTTTATATTGAATCCTATTTAGAATTCTTCCGTAGTTTACAAAACGTTTTTGCTATTATAGTTTTATAGCACCCGATTGCAGCTATTATGAATGGCCAGACGAATAACGAGCTTCGTATAGATTTTGGCACTACTGAGCCGTGCATGTGTCTCATCTTTCAGTTGAAGTGCAAATGGATATCCATCCTTTTATATTGTTAAATTAAGCTGGCGATAGTTAACGCAGAAAATTGGTCTCCATTGGATTTTTTTAACGAACAGTACTGGCGGAGAATACGGGGCTTCACTAGGTTCAATTCGACATTTATTCAGGTTATCAATTATATATATTTTGACGGTTTGAAGCTCTTCAATAGATTGACTATATAAAGGCCCATAGCTCATTGTTGAATTGCACTGCACTGCACTGCACTACATTACACTACATTCTATTTCTATTTTATGGTCATATGATCATTGGGGAGAGACAATACCAGGAGCTAATTTCGAGAAAACGTCGATGTAATCATGAAATTCACGAAGCTCTTTGATTAAATTCATCAACTTCTTTCTATTGAAAACTTGTTTCATTAATAGCTTTGTTAATAGAATTTCGACCCACAGAGAATTTAATCTCGGATAGGATGCTATTTTTAAAATTTATGGATTCAATTTTTAAAGAGTCAATTCCTGCACTTTCGATATCTCTTTTTAGCTGGGATTTTAGTACAGTAATTTAAGATTTCCGTCTGTTCACTGCACTTTTCTCCTCATTAGCGATGGCTTTATCGCGTCGATCAATATCTGCCTAGTAATTATATCGACCAGGGGATGGCCGAAGAAATTCTTTAAGTATAACTATTTTTCTTTGAAATGATGAATTTGCTTTAGTGGCGTCCAATTAAGTTTTCTTCTTCCGATGATCGTCAAAGTGAGCCATCCAAGCAAGCATCAACAAGGAGAAATTCTCATTCCCAAGTTCAAAAATTAAAAATGGTATTTTTGAAAGATAATATCCATCTATTCCCACTTTTGTCACCAAAAAATGAGTAATAATACGACCGTCAATGCCATTAAATTCTATTGGTGTGATTGTTTTTGGAAGGGCTATAGGCACAAGACCTAATCTTGAACAAACATTTGTAGAAATTCTTTGACTTAGAAACAAAAGCCATGGGCTCCAGAGTCAGGAAGAAAAATAGAAACAGAAATTCCATTATTTGTCAACTGTCACAGTTTAGGTACTAGTGCTGAGCTACTGAGTATATAAAGGTAGTTTATAATTTATCTATGGTCTATCTAACGACATAGGAAAGCTCTTATATATACCAAAAAGAGGACGAGTGATCTGGTTACTATCAACTGTAATATTTGTTCTGCCCCGTCTCTGTCGAGGAAATCACCAAGCCAAGCTGGTCCACCTTTGTGAAGAACCCATCAAGCCAAGCAAGCCAACCTCTTTAAGATATTATTATGCGTAACCAGCCGGTTAGTTATTTATTTATTTATTTATTTATTTAATTTAAAGTCCTAGGCTGACGCCCTCTATCCTTTGGATCTAGGACCGATGGAGCCGGCAGGGATTATGTCTGACGACATACCCTACTCGTTCTCATCACTTCTCCCACCCATGACATGTTATTATGTACACATTAAGCTAGGATACTGAAAAGAAAAACAAAAGAAAAATATTTTTATGAGCTGAGCTAGCATTCCTCACACTAATTCACCACTACCATTCCTAACAAATTGAATGGCTCAAATCTCCGACTCTCGCATACAGCAGAGGTACGGTGTGCTCACAAGTTCTTAAAACAACCTGTTTTCTGAGTAAATTCTAGAAACTTGTCGAGACACTTAGGTCCGAGAAGTTCGCTAATAAAGTCTCCCATAGAAGCTCCCTTTCTAAGCCTGCGTACTTGTGTAGCGTATTGACGACAGCGAATGAAGTGTGTGGGTGAGGTTTCTAGTCCACATGCGCATTCTAGATTTGCATCACTATGGTGAAAACGACGGTGGTAAGCTGCAAAGTCTCCGTGACCTGTTCTAGCTGCTATTAATTTATGTAATAATCGTCGGGGAAGGGCTAGTTCTGGTGGCTTCCGACGGCGCATTTGTAAGTCTAGATCCCGATA
>PEDP01000591.1:0-20996 GCA_002918395.1 Erysiphe pulchra | reverse complement strand
GCGTGAGTAATTAATGTAAGCAATACGAAAAAAAAAAATCCAAAAAGTTTCACCAAATTTCATCAAATTCATTTTCATTTTCTTTTTTTTATAAAATTCAATTTAGAAATTTCCCCCTTCCTCCCTCCTGTTAATTATCTAGAGAATTAGAGAATGATATATAGTATCGGAGTTGAATAACACATAAAACTAGAGTGTGCGATTAAATTTATTTTAAAGGTGAGTAAACAGCTAGCTACTTACTTTACTAGAGAGAAAAGAAAGAACAGTGTTGTGTAGGCATTATAAGAGTGCGTCTGACTGACTGACTGACTTTGTCTGTCCTCTTGGCAATTTAATTACTCAATTTCTGGATTGCGATAATTGATAATTTGCATGTTTGGAAAAAAAAAAGGGGGGGGTTAAATTTTTAAAATTTTTTACCCTACAATTTGGTAGATTTTTGGAAATGATATATATTTATAAATATATATTGAATTGGGTTGATTGACACTTGGTGAAATTTAACACATCTCCCTTTAATATTTACTTACGTCCTTGTTTGAATAGAACAAATCTCAATCAATACTTTTTGCCATTCTAATATTTAAATACGGTTAATGAGATGTTGAGTCACTGGGTTGTTTCTTGTAAAAGCTAGATAGATTACTTAGATCCTTCTCTAGACACGCCCCGACTGTTTGTTCGAGGGACAAAAGCTATCTATCTTTTGGGAGCATAAACAACTTATCTGTCGGATTGTTGTTGATATGGAATACTACAAGATCAGAAAGGGCAGTAAGTAGACAATAGCTTTGCTTTGATCACCAGCTTTTCGAGAAATTAATTAATTAATTTCTTCTGGGGGGGGAAACCCTTATTTTGCTCAGGTTCTGTCTGCTGTATTGTTCGACAAAACTGCATTTCTTTTTTTTTTGACTTTCGATATCTATTGCTAAAAGTGTCAATACTTGCTCAGATTTGAGTGGATTCAGTTAAATCAATATTCAAAACTTTGTAGCATGCAATAGCATTGAAGGCGTGCGTAGTAGAGTTGACGATTGTGACGACCTTGCCCTGCTTAAGGTTTCAATCTTTCCAAAAATCATCTTGGGTGGGGGGAACGAGCACGTGTGTTAGTGTTTCAATAAAATTTGGTAAAAAGTGACAAAGATCCATGTTACTTTGTTATCATGAACTTGTCATTGCTGTCCCAGGCAGATCCTGCCAAAAGGGGCTTAGAGTCAGACGATTTAGAAAGACTCAAGGCCATCTTTTTATTTGGATTCAGCGCATGTGTGTTTCTGAAAGCAACATACGGGTCTGATATCTGCTGGCCTGGCTTCTCTCTCTCTTTCGACCAAATGCGAACGGGACAGTAAGATCCCCCACAACATTCCACTGTGGACTGATTAATTAGGTCCCTCATATAGCCAGCCTTGAGAGCGGCAGGCACTACCAGTAATGTAGGACTACGCCAAATTTAATTCTACACCGAGAAAGAGGGGCTCTACCAGCCAGCTCATAAAATTTTAGACGGGTATCGGGTATCGCCTTTGGCCTGCTGCTCAATTAAATTGATGATCGCCATCCACTTCGGATAAGAGCAGGCGTGTGTCCTAATCTAGACACAGGAACGTTTAAATCAAAGCCAAGGCTTTCTAAGAGATCTGAAGCTCTAACGTCTCGATTTCAATGAACTTTTCGGCAGCTTTCTCAGTGTGAACCTACGGAACCACTCCCAGCTTCATCAAATACCCCGAATTTAGGAAATAGAGAAGATGGAACACAGAAGTACCAAAAATGTGCAAGTACAATAACTGCAACAGATATATGTGCATTCTCTAATAGGTTATCAGTGGGTCATAGACGCTCATCTTGGTGTTATGTGCTTCAGCGCGGAGGAATAACGTTTAAAAAAGGGCATGGCGTACTTTACGATGGAGAGGTGTTTGATGCAAGAATAATTGGTACCTCAATCGCTATTCGAGCTGCGTTGTCCACTAGACGTCATAGTGAGAATATATTGTTTATAAATCGTGATAATCAAACCATTGTAATGGCTTTAACTGTTGGGAAATTAGTTTTCAGTATACGGTAAACGACGCTCTTTCATAGCTTAGCGAATGCTATAAATGCAGAATTTAGATGGATGCTAGGTCACTCTAGAATTAGTGTTAACGAAGAAGCAGACGCGGAAGTTCGCGCTGTAAGCATAGAAGAAAAAAAAATGTATATAGGAGTTCCAAATACTAAGGAGGAAGCAAATATTCAAGGGCCATAGTTGCTGAGGCTGAGTCTTCACAAAATACAGCATATTCCTCTTCCCACCAGAGAGGAGGAAATATTAAGAGAATGGACTAGAACCTTGACGCCTATTGAGAATTTTAGCTAACAAGCGTTATACATCTGATGAAATTAACTGTCAAGAAAAATTTATCATCCAGTGCCATTACTTCTCCCGAGATTCGCAATGCTAGTATACTTTCGAAAATCATCAGTAAATTAGAAAACGTTATTTATCGATTCAAATTTGATATTAAAAGGGATTTACTTGCATTCTATTATCAGAGACTAACTAGAGAACTTAATCGGAGTTATAATTTAAGATACTACAAGATTACGACTCTTCTGGGTCAGCTTATAGAGAACAGTGCAAAGTTCTCTTTGAAAATGGATAGTTAGACAGCTCTTAATCAAGATGCATACCAAGTTATTAAAAACCACTTTTATCGATAAAAAGTGGAAAGTCATTTCAAGACCTATCTCTTTTGAGTATTTAGATGAAAAGCACTTAGATGCTTACTTAAATCAAGTTTCTCGTAAACTCACTCAGACAATTCAACATAGAGGACGGCATTTTTAGATGAATAAACTACTAACTATAGTAAAGTCGTCAGTTAACTTGTATATTAGTATAATTCATGATAATGTCTCTTCAAATCATAAATCCTTATAATTTTAGACCTAGGAACTTCAACAGGACCAGCACTATCCAGTGCATTTGGTCTTTGAACAGGACTTATCTTTGGTGTAGCTAGCTATATTAATCTAATACCTGGATCGAAGTTTTTGAGTAATGTTGCTCGAGTAACGTAAAATTTTGCAAGTCAAGAGATAAAATACGTAACAGAGTTTATATATTTTTCTTACGCAGGTTAACGTTTTGGTTTAAGTAGAGAGTAGAAGGCGTCTTCTAATTGAACTCCTAGATCAATTTCTGTAGATTGGGAGAATATTTCAAGCCTCCGTAGGAAATAGACCATGCTCTTTGCGCGTACAATCGATGTTCATTTGGTTATCACACATTTAGCAACACAGTCTGGCGCTAAAGTTAAATCAGATCGGCCATGACTCAACACTTCCTACAAGATTTGACTGGTAGGAGGCTGTTAATTTGATTGCAGCTACGAACTTCTTACGCTGAGTAAGAGTTGATGACCTGAACATATATAACGTCCGCAATGTGAACAATGCCAATACCCGCGCGGGCTTTACTATTGTTTTTATGGACTGGGCTACTACTCTTAGCTTTGGTTGACCCAACAACACGATGTCCGTGGATACTCTAGTAAGTTATAAGCGAGGGCTTATTAATAGTACATATGTATAAATAAGCGATATGTACAAATAGGGGGTTTGCATAACATCCCGTAAAAGGAGGTCAGGAGATATTGATAATTCCTATGCATTACAGAAGTTAATACAACTGTTACAGGTACTCACCTATGAGATATTTAAAGGTAGAGTAGTTCTGTAGATAAAGGACTAGTTATATTTAGTCTCAGAATTTTATTTTATCGAATATATAATTCAAATCCTAAGACACCTTGTGACTATTTACTTACTTTTGCAATTTGATATCTAAGAGCCTCACCAGTGCTTCGAGGGTTTCGCTTATTTATTTCCCCTTATTGGTTGAGCGACGAGGCTGAAATTTACTTGGTTTTAGCAAGACCTTTTTTTGATCGAACTAGAAACATGTTGTCTTGTGGTCTTTCCTGACTGATTCTTTATCCGGCTGAATGAGTGTTGCGCTTGGCTAGATACTCTTTGCGCCTTTTATCTTCCTTGTAAATTTCAAACCTTGGTCCCAGCCCCTGCATCCGGATTATCATTAATCCAAAAATAAAACCACAAAGTAGTTGTCATTTAATTCTGAATCTGAACACAAGGATTCCGATTAGGTTAACACCTAAACCGCGCATTCAAGAATTTAAAAACAATCTCAATCCCCTTTGTGTTTATTCGCACTACATATACCATTTAAAGCCGTCACATAGTTATTTCAGGTATGTTTAGTCAGAGCCTTTCATCATAAGAAAATTGCTAAGAATTTTTGCCAGTCAAAATAGAAAGTCTAGGAAATACACGTACTATCCTAAAAAAAGGTTCTTGCAATGTCAAAACCAGACAAATTGAATTTACCAGAGAATACGCAAACAAGATTGAATTTAAGGAGTGGTTTGATGTAGAAAAAAAACACTATCAAATGGTGTAAAAAATGATTCAGGTCCTAAAGATAAATCAAAAGTGAAAAGATCAAGAACATTTCATTTTAAGTAGCTGTGAATCTAACAAATTGATAGTCTCGCTATGAATGACCAGCCGTCTATGAATGAATACAAACACACTATTTTCCATTCTCGGGACAAAAGCGCAATCACACTCCAGCAGAGAATGTAAAGTACAGGAAGAAAAGTGCATTAATGAAGGTTGGATATAAAGCCATGCTCAAGGCTAGAAAAAATTCAACAATGAGTCTATGGTGCTTAACGTGTCTTATCACATTGACCATGCTCGTGATTCGAACCACACTTTGACTAAATAAAGACTATCGCCACTTGTGAGAGGTTGGCTTGAAGGGGTTGTCGAATCTGGAAATAATTGGAATGCCTGCAAGGCTCTATTGCGCCCAGATGAGATGACATTAGATGTTTTGGAATCAGGAAATCTTTAGGAACAAAATTCGCCAGCTCAAGCACAGGAGACTAGCTGGATTATCTTATATGAATCTACAGTGCGATGACTAACGGGCCTTGATAGGTGAGAAGGGTTAATCAGCAGGACTTTTATAATCTTCGATATGTGAAATTAAAGAGTCGTGCTCAACATAGCTCTCTCTATCGAGATAGTTTAACTAAAAACGTTAAACTGATTGGATCTGAAGGTGAGTTAGGCAAAATTTAACGTGAAATCATGAAGATGCTAAATGAAGTATGCCAATCTTAATGTATCTACAGGTTGTAAATTTACCTTGGAAGAATGGGAAGTTGGAAGTCGCCCTGAATTTTTTTTCTTTCTGCTCCGCCTGGCAACTTAGCACTTTGTGCAAATATCCTTCCCTTCTTTGTCTGGACTCGACTCATAATATCTGCTATGCCCTCGATAACTAGAGCCGAAAGGCCTTTCTTTGCACTGATGTGGTTAGGCATTCCACAGCTGGCTGTGGAGTACCTGTAACCTTCATGATAACCAGTTCTGAAACCAGAGCCCCTCTGGAACACTGGCTAAAGTGGTTAAAATTGGATGCCTGGTTGACTGAGTCACCGACTTACTTGATCGACTGCTCCGTTACAGAGGTCGCTGGGATTAAGGCTGCGTTTAATTTTCCGATTATTAGATTCTGTCACTGGCATTTTTTTCGCGCCTTGTCTGGATATCCAAGGAAAAGAAGTGACCCGGCTCTAAGAAGGATAGTAGTTGGTGACTTTATCAACTAAAATCCGACCCAAATCCATGCCGGAGTTTCTTGAGGTCCGGGAAAGGTATCAGCAGAGATACAAAGTCCAAAAGGAATGATTGGAATATCTTGTTTCATAGTAGATGGGTCAATCTGAAAAATTGTGGCTAGGTAATCGCATAATAAGGAACCATCTCAGCGTTTATGGAAATTTTTGACTATGGTTCTTCAGGGGATAGAGCAGGTCAACATCAATAATTTGATGGAGTCCTGGCACAATAAGTTAAAACAGTTTACTTGAATCTGCCAGGAAGCAACGACCGGAATTTCTTGTATATAAGCTTTTAAGGGAAGCATTGATTGACCTCGGGCTGAAGGTGGCTGGTGCTGTCAATGGACTTGGTAGTTGACGAATGTGCCAGACTGAGATATCTTGATTTAATAATTGTAATACAATACGCCTTCAAGACGTAGAGCATTACATCACACGTCCATCTCTGCCTGAAGGCAGTGAGGAGTTGGAAAAGGCAAACCTTGTCAAGTCTTTCACGAATACGGATTTTAACTACACCGTTTCGTTGAATGATAGTAGTAGTATTTCAGAATGTACGTTCCCATACATGGCTTACAACTTTACGGTTTGTAAGCATATGTTTATGGTCGAACGGCTTCTTGACTACACTATTTGCTATGACTTCAGTGGTAATGGGGAACCTGGAGTAAACTCCTCACAACCTTCCGACTCCTTTGCTTCATCTTCGACTGGAGGCTTTGGGGATCATTCAATTGTGGATAATCTAGAGGTGGCACATCAAATAATAGACATGGCTGTGAATTTTGAAACAACTTCGTTTCAGGAAAAAGAGATTTGATATGGATAGGGACCATTTTTCTGCTTTCAAAAGTTTTGAGAAACGAAGTGAGGTATCTCTTTCACAAAGACAACGCAGATGGAATCTTTCCTTTTATCTAAAATTCATTTTGCTGTATCATACATTTTAATTTGTTGCTACACAGAATTTTTATTTAAAAATTCAAGTAACATCTGCAACTTAAACTAATCAAATTGCAAAAAAAGGAGAAAATGGTATTTGTTAAGATTCCTTTCTTAGTCAGCAATCCATGTAAATAGTTATTTAAAGTAGTTAGTCTGTTTCATGTAAGCGAATGTAGATACAGGAGTTTTGATAACATATTGTAATAAGACAATGATTCTGACCCCTTCACAATGGCCTGGATTCTCTTGGAGAATATCTATTTCTCAAGGCTTCCATCTTTATATTGTTAATAATCTCTCTTTTTCCATCTTCTCGTAGTTTCAATGAATCAACTTATTAGCTGGCTTGGTCTTTTCAATATCTGGAATAGCTAAATACTCGAACTATGACTTAATTACCATAACTGTAGCCCCATTAGTCAAACAGAGGTGATTTAATGTCAGGCTAGTGAACTTTCTTTTCCTGAAGATTCAATGATTATCCACTTTCTGACACAGACTTTTCATCGCCTTCACCTATCTCTGATTCTGGTTCTATCTCGAATAGAATTTATGTATGTTTCTCTCTAGAACGAATCATGTATGAAAAGTAATAGGCATTTGTATAAGTGGTGGTAAGTCTAGATAGTCAAGGGTACCTCTAGATATTTTAGATGTGGTCTTTTTCGCAAGTCGTCTGCTTTTTTGCTGTTGGATAGTTTTAGGCTCGGAGATACCAAGATTTGAGATATGCTTCAATATCTGACTCACATATGCCATCATCACCTTTAGAAGAACCACATCCAGACTGAAATTTATGAAGAGCTATCGTTTCTTTAGAATATTCAATCGGTTCCCACGTCGGCTCAATGCTACCAATTCATTTCATCAAGACTTGTCATTTTTCACTTACACGACAAACTGAACACGCTTGAAGAATCGATTCCAATTCTTTTTCTAGTTCATTTGAATCACCTGTGAATAGTGAGGATTGTGTATTGTCTCATATTCAGCTTATTATTGTTTTATTTCCAGCCCTTTTTACTGATAACACATGAATATGCCTGTGTTTGTTACCAATTACATCTGAGTCTCCAATTTAAGGATATGGAGCAACTGTTACTTCAAATTCCGCGTGTTGCTATGCTATTTTCTTTGAAATCAGCGGTGTTTTGATATTTTCTTAGTCAATCTTTCACCAGATTGAAGCCCATTCGGCTGCCGACGACATATATCCACTTTTCATATCCTTGTTGCGCAAATGACTTTAGCGCTTGGGCAAAATACAGCGTTACTTTTAATCTCTGAATATTGACTACATTATTTTTTGTCCAACTTTTTTTTGATGATCCAGGCATCTTTATTTTGCATCAGCTCAAAAAATATACTACTTGATAATACTCATTTGAGCGTCAAGAAAATCATAAGGTACAGAATCCTTTGGAACTGAGTAATAAAACTTGGGATGAGAGGATAGCAGAGCTTGTCGAACACCTCTGGGATTATCCTCGCACTAGTATAGACAATTTCGACTCAAACCTACTTTAATCGGTTCCTCGTACACTTATACTCCTTTAGAGTTGCAAGGAAATGTGTAAATCTTGATTAAGATGCTGATTGCTCAAGTAATATGGAATACCGGAAGATGCGATTAGATCTGGCACCCTGGACCCTAACCTCAAATTTGGAGAAAGTCTATGCTTTTGCAGTTTTGAACTAGATTTGGATTTTTTACTGGTTGGGAGGCTGTAGTTGAAGGTTTAATTAAAAACGGCACCTGGGAAAATTTTTTCGACCAGATTTATGCTATTTGACTCATTCAACTACGAAAGATGTCTGGCTTCAGGAATATCTACTTAATTTTAGGAGCTGGACTTACGGCGCGTTTCGGGACAAGCATAATTAAATAGTAAATTTAGCAAAGTACAGTATTTACATTTAATATCGAATACTCGGCTGGCCCTTGCATAAGTTTTCGTGTTAAAGTACACATTAGGATCAAAAATAAGGAATTTTACTACATGAACTTGAGGTTAATTGAATAGATCGGGATTAAGATCAGGCATTTAGGAAATTACAAGTCCAAGTTTTCAGTTGACAAGGAGACCGAAGAAATAAAAAGTACTTGCAATCTATCATTCGAAGACTAAATATGAAATTGAAAGTTTCGTTCTTATACAATAAACGGTTACCGTGAGCGAAATTCAAATCTTAAATGTAGGGGATTGGATGGACATTATCAGTATTATGAACGAGAGCCGTCAAACCTGGGTGCAAAAATAAAGATAAATCCAGACGAGCGATGGACTTGATCAGTTATCGGTTTTTGATAATATTTCAAGAAACTATTAGCCTTTCCAAAGATAACAGTGTAACTAGCTACTGCTATCCAAAGAATTGTAAAAAACTGGCTTATCTTTACGGAAATCTAGAGAACATATGGGTTGATCAAATCATAAGTACAAAATTTATGTCTCAAGAATAAAAAAAGCTGATCATTATGATATCAGGATTCGGCTAAACAATTTTAAAATTCAATATCTACAGTTTTTCTGTCCAGAGTTTTTGGTAATTTTGATTTTGATCCAAATTATTAATTTCTGGGTCAAAAGGGAAGATAGTCTTCAGTCTTCATAACAAGAAGATGCGAAAGCTAGCTTCTAGGAAGTATTCAAGTTTTTTAGTAACAGGAAACAACAATAAATCGCCCCATTACCACTCTGTCATCCATTTCGGTTTTCTAAAGATGATTAAAATCTCGAATTTACATACGGGGTAAATTATAGCAAAAGTTTGGAAACTACTGACAATCGGCTAATAAATTTAAAGAGATGTCAACAAGAAATAGCGGCTTTTGTAGTAGAGGATTTTAGATCAAGGAAGAGAAGCGATGAAGTTGCGCCAAACTTCAGATCTAAGTGCTAATCAATAAACACTCAAAACTAAAGAACACTTTGTCATATTAAGCATGAGACTCTCTCATGCGTGTAAAGGTAGTCGGTCTATTTTGCATCCATCTTTGGGATAAAATTTTTTACATCATTCGCATCAATATACTGGATATTATCAATCTTCTAACCCAGGAAATATCAAACTTCTGGGGGGGTTAGATCTGGGAATTATGATGCCCACTTTTGCTTCGAAGTAAGAAAAGCATTTTACCTCTTTCATAAGGTAGCGTAATTTTGAATTGGCTAGCTCAGACTCTCAGAGATGGGTAAGGTAAGTGGAGAACCATATTATATATACTCATGTACTAACCTAAGTAGATCGTGAATACTCGTGTACATAGAATTTTAACTGTAGAGGGGCTCCTTGCTCACATACATTCTTAGGCTATAAAATAAATACAATACTTTAAGCCAGCAATTACAAGACTGAGCCTAAATATTCAACCGTGGGTTATATCAGCGTACATCATGTTTATAGAACCAAAGGTATTTGTATCCGATTTTAGAAACTGTAAATAGTGAGAAGCAGTTTATTCGAAAACAAAAATCAGTTTGAGCGAATTCTTCTTAGAGTGTAGGAAAAAAGCACATGATTGAAAATATTTAAATTGCTATTTTAGGTATCAAAATAGATAGACTGCGATATTAAAGCTCCTACCGGCAGTTCAGAATATCAATTAGAGCACATTTGGGAGCCAATTGGAAAATCCAATCTGATCGACGTCACTTTTGCAGTCGCCATTGTCCAAACCCACCCTGGGAGATTTTCCCCATTTGAGCCCAATCATAGAGGAGGATTTAATTAACAAAGGCAAATTAAGGCTGATTTGTTTGTTACGCTTATTTTTTAAAACAGACAAACAGAGGCATATAATCACCGAAAATATCAGGTGAGCGGTTTTTAGGCTCTTGGTGTGGAGTGAGATTCTTCTATATATTTTGCTCAAAGAATTTTTACCATCTTTCACAAATTTTTTTTTAAATTTTTCATCCTAACTCATTTCATGTATATTTGTTAGTTATTGTTTCTTTTTACTTGTTAATTGAAGATTACTAGAAAACATGAGTCAAATCAGCCTTAAGTCTCCTCAAAAGCCTAGTAAGTCTCAAAAGAAATATAAAAAATTGCTGGAAAAATGCTCACGATGTTATTCTTTTTCTGAATTTTAAAGCTCAGATATTCGATGCCAAAACTATATGTCGAGACTGTTCAGTAGGAGATCCAACTCTCTTGCCTTCTCAAAATGAAAACGCACATGATAAAGTGAGATTGAATAAAGCACTTCGTTCGTATGTAGAGGTCTTATCTGTGGTCGTTAAAAATATCATCTATTCCTCCTCGAACAGCTATTTTTGTTGTTCCCTCTCGAAAACCTTAGCGAGGTGATTGATAAATTTATGAAGTTCATTTCCTCACATTTGCAGCTCAACAACTCGAACTGAACCTCTTTTCAACCGACTCACAGCAAATTTATCAGTCTTTAAACAATCATCAGCTTCAGATGATCCAAAGAACCGCCGAAACTCTCCTCCCACGTCTATACACAAAGGCTTCAGTAGCAAGTTATCTCAACTTGACCAAGATGTAGAACCAAAGATCATTTGTCCCCAAAAAACACTCCCATTAAAACACAAGTCAGAACTCGCCATTCCCGAATCCACAGAATCTAAGTTACCTTCAACAATCAAGAAATCAAAGGGACTTACTAAATCACCCCCCCAAAAAACTGGGTCATTCCCATGTTTTGAACTTACACCATTAAGTCACTTAATTCAACAGAGTTTTCGAGACATTGAGCGGCTTCAGCAAGTTCGTACCACACAGATGTCTGAAGATTCAAGCAAAAACCCAGGAGGTTTAAATCTCTTATGTGGGCTCCCATCTAAAGATGAGGAGGGCGAAGAAGTCGATTTTAATAGGGTTAAAGAAAATCTGAAAAGGTTTGAAGACCTATACATGAAGGTAAATTTACATCACATTTATTTTTATTAAGCAGCCTGAGTAACTTTTAAACCTGGAATTGCAGTTTCTTAATCAAGAAGGAGTTGAATATGAAAAAAACGAAGAGGTGCATCTTGTAGCAGTGGTATGCAAGCGCTCCCAAGTTATTTCAGGGTTCTACAAGGCTCCTATTCGTAGCCCGGAAACGTAGGGTAAGACTTATGGAAAATGAGACGAAGAAAAGCATGTATTAGTTGCCCGCGTTGTATTATCTTACCATACCAAATTGCTCACCTCTAGCATAACAGGAACCACACCTGTTAGCAGGCATATTTCTGATCACTGATTATCTTATATTAAAAAATTTAATGATAAATAGCACTTTGTACAAAATTTGCTTGGATGAGATGTGAAGTGGCGCTCTCTAGTAATCTGAGACTGGTTGAATACTCTAGTGTAGCCTATTGTAGCTTTTGTGCGTATCAGTCTAGGAGGCTCTGTAGGATTGTCAGAGTCTACAACTGCTGTAGTGTAGTACTTATCTGTGTCGCCGTCTATTAGGTATACCTCCATTCCAATAGACCGTATCTCATCAGAGTTTATGACCATGTCTAAACAGGGGTCTGACAACCGCTCTATCACTGCCCCTGATTCATATATTTGCCCCACTGTTTGCCTCCTAACTATAGACCCAACTGCCATAATCATATCTAGAATAATGGGAGGCTGCGATCCTGATACTGGAATGCATATAGGCATGCTAGCTGGTTGTTCTAAGATAGAGCACACTCCTCTCTATCCATGACCAGTAGACAGTTTATCCCCGACCTGATATGTACAGAAACTGCGTACTTTGATACTGTTGTCTCCGTTTTTCAGCGTTGTCTTAGATATTACTGTGCCACTGGCACCTTCGCTGGTGGGCAGCATGGGTTTAGACGTTATGTACTCCACAGTATCTTTGCAGCCAGCCTGACATGATGATTTACAACACCGGGACAGTACAGAGCATAGAATGCATCCTACTGGAGGGACGTAGTCACTGGCTGGTATCAGGTACCTGCATACAGACACAGTACAAAACCCTCCTAGATCAGCGTACCGTTTAAATACAATGATAGAATCCTCGTAGTTTAGGGGCATATTATGATACAACACACACGGATTCTCCCCTGGCATATAACTGGCCAGGTCCAGATCTTCGCTACCATGTAAGTCCATGATCTGTTTGTATGCTGAAGTGCATACTATAGGTTCAAATACGTATATGGGACATATAGTAGCCGTAGCAGGGCAATATGGGCTGCATATCGCCTGAGTTATTTGGTCTGATGATATAGATGTCCTCACAGCAACATTGTGCTCAATGCAGGGTATAAGAGAGTAGTGGTGTGAAAAACATACTCTCATTAAATCTGGTCCTTCTGTATCAATGACAGGCTTAACCATATTTTCTATCCTGTCGGACAGACGCACGTTGCAACTGTCAGGCCATACTCCATTGCTGCACTTTTTAGATAGCACACCTGAGGACATACATATAATGCAAAGCTTTCTTAATTCTCGCGTCAATAAATTCGTCACACAAGGGAGAGCGCGTGTTCCAATAAAATCTGGTAAAAAGTGACAAAGATCCGTGTACTTGATATGATAAATCACTGGCTACGATCAGATTAGCAACAAAATCTTTGTTCACGGACGAATATTATATTTAACATGGACAAAAATGCCGATTCACGAATCATCGTTTCTTCGATGGAAATGAGACCGCTTTCATTCTCCATTGCCCTATTCCTTCACTTCCCCATCCTTCCTCCACCACTGCAACATCACACCCTCATCCGTCCCCCACAACACAACTTATCTCTGTAGTTGAAAACAGAAAAATTACTAAACCTCTTTTACCCTCCAACCGATCAGATGAGAACTTGATGATTCGCCTCCTGCAGTCTGGTAATTCCTTGCTTGAGTTTTGAATTTGGATAGCATCCAGTGTATTTAAGTCCAGTGAGTTTTGACCACAGAGCTTTGGCTTGAATTAAGCGAGCTCTCTGAAATGGATCAATTCAACAGATTTGTTTCCGATAACATACAGACTTTTAAGTCTAAATCGACAAATTCACATTGTAGCACCAAAATTAATGCTACCATATAAGCGTGTAGATAGTCAGATGGTCGTGATATCTATTATGAGAAGAATAGATGTCCTGTATAAGTTCTGTCTATTTAATCTAGTATGAGTCATTTCATCTGGTAAACACCATTACCACTAGTCATTACATGGGCTAAGTTATGTATCGATCATAATCTCGCCTATTACTGCATTTATTTATGCATGCAGAATTATGCATACATAATTCTACTAACAAAAGTTTGTCACAGTCACTTCTCTTATTTCCCAGTTTTTTCAAAATCTGATATAGGTATTGGATTCTCGTTAGGAATATTACCAATAGGCCTCAACTGCTTAAAAATTGATTACTGTTATCAATTACAAAACTTGAAGATAAATCAATTTTTAAGCTGTTGAGGCCTTTCAGTAATATTCCCAACTAGAATCCAATATCTATATCAGATTTTGAAAGACTGAAAAATAAGGGAAGAAACAGTGTTAGTAAATCCAACATTACTATCCAGGGATTTGCAATGATTATGATGATGAAAAACGACTTTCCTATCTTCTACTACTGTAATTAAACTCTATTGTAAACACAAGACAATGCACAAACACACTCGTCTCAATATAGCACACCCTTCTCCTCTCCTTCTCTATTGGAAGATGTTGGGGAGTTGGCGTCAAGTTAATGAATGTATAATATTAGATTAGATTTCCGATTATTGGAAAAGGAGATGAGGAATATAGTTACAACCAATTTTGAGATCATTGAATATATTCATTTTTACATCGTAGTGATCCCGACGAACAAAAAGTGGAGAAAAGGGAGAGGAGAAAGGTGTAAAAGGCTTTAATCTTGAAAAAAAGTATTTAATATTTACATTTAGATTGAAGATACACGTGACCTTTTTGTTGTTGGCGTTGTGCGTAAAAGGAAGGTGGCGCGTTGTGTACAACTTCACTCTCCGGAGCATTTAACCTCGCGCGGGAAAAAATGATATCTTAAATCACATAGATAATTTTTGATGACTTAATCAATATCTTAAAGAAAGATTATTTTATTGAAAGTTTGATAATACAGTTTAATTGAGAGAAAAATTATATTACTTTGATTTGATTGAAATAATTTTATTTCGATTTAATTATCCCCATTAAATCAAATCATTTCTCGCCCTGATTATTACTAGCCTTTTTACTTGCTTCTTCAGGGCTTTTAGTTATGCTTTCGATAAATTCGACAAATCTTTCACCGTATGGATCAGGTGATACGGGTGAAATTAATCGCTTATCATATTTAATTCCCTCTTAGACTTGTTAGCTTTAATTAACTAATTGCAACTGGTATAACGTACTCAAAAAGTGCTCAAGCTTTTTAATGGTCCCATAATGCGTTAAACAATCGATAATTGAAAGGAAAAAAATTTGATCTCCAGGAGAATTATCTTCATGAGTGGCCTGAAATCCGCCATCATCACCGTAAAATAGTAGTTCCTTTTTAGCCGTGTTTGGCTCTAGTGTATCAGGCATTCGTGAGCTGCTCTGGCCCATGGGAATTGGTTTTTCTTGCTTAATAATTTGCCGTAGTTCCCTTGCTTTTCTGGCATTTTCCAATTTACTTGGAGTTCTGAGGAGTGATCCTCGACCGTCTACTCCTCTTTCTATTTCTTCTGATGGATTATCTCCACCAGGTTGGAAAACTTTAAGAGTTTTGTCTCGAAGATTTTCTTGATTCCCAATCTGAAGGTTGTGAATTCCAACAAGCATACTATAGTCCATGATTCCAAGACGTTGTAGGAGATGAACATCTTTTTCCATTTGTTCGAAGAATAATCTTCTCTTTTCGGGGCCGAATTCAAGATGGAGATTCCGTCGTAACCAATTAACGTCTTTAAGAGTTGCTCGGGGATTTTTAGCTAAATTTTCTTCATTGTAATCACGACCGATGGTCGATCCCTTTAAGTCAAAAGTCTGATGAATATCCCTATGAGGAGGAAAGAGGTTGTTCATAACGACGAAGTGTATTTTTCTTCCATAGGGCATCTTAACTCGGTGGAGACCATAAAATTGTGATAGAAGAGTGTTGGGGTTTGCCTCAACATGTGCAAAATATTCTTTTAATATTTTTCGAAGAAATTTATGTTCAGCATGATGAATCGTTTTAATAATATATTTGTAATCACGAGAGAAGTAAAAGAAACTGCCACTTTTTCCAGGCGAGCCGAGTTCGGATAAAATATACTTACTTGTTAAAGACATCAGATAATCGGCAGGATCGAGTTTGAAATTTGCTCTTAGATGACGAAAGACCCATGGTGCATAATCCTTGAATTTAAAATCGTATTTTGCTGAAGGCGTCAATTCATTACCAGTGCTAGTCATACATATTTAGTTTGACTCAATATACTACCTGTGATAACTCACATGTCAAATGAAAATTTATGGCGAGCCTCAAAGTCTGCATCTGTCAAAGGCCGGTCTATCTTTGCATTTGTTCTAGAAACTGTGAATCGAATTCCCGTTAACATATTGTACGCCGTTACCCAATTAACATGATTCTGATCAACCTTGGTACCAACAATAACTCTATCTTCATCTTCATCGTCTTTTTTTCTTCGTTTACTTGCTCGTCTCTGGCGTACGACCTCTGCCCAAAGCATAGCATTATCATCAGGGGGTAACTCTTCATGTGGTACAGCTGAATTACTGGGATGTGCACTCCTTGAAACGTAATTGAAAGAGCTTCGCCTTATACTTGTGCCTGGTGCGGTTGGTGAGAATCTGCCCGAAGCAGATGCAGTTTCATCTGCAGAAGTACGCGTAGTTACTGCTTTAGGGATCTGAAGCGTATGTCGACTTCTTGGGTCATTGGGAGCATGCGACTTGTTGGATTGTATTGAAGCTGTAGATTTCAGAGGAGCACTTTTTTGGTGATTTGTACTGGGATAGGAGAATCGGTAGCTAGTTGAAGGCGCCGAAGAAGATGCTGTAGACTGATGTGTCGGAATATGAGAAGAGCCTGTACTGGGCGAATCTATATGTATTGATAAAGAAACTTTAGAAGATCTCTTTGAAGTTTCTTCTTCGCACCTCATTACTACATATTCATCAATATCATTGCTTATTGAGACAACGGGAGTTTTTTCGGTAGCAGATGTTTGGTTTGATCCATTTATCGAGTTTTCTGTTGAATATTCAGGACCGATAGAGAGAGTAGGGCTACAAGAAAATGCGCTATCATTGGGTATCTTTCCACAAGAGTCAGGCCCAGTCGTCGCGTTTGAAGTGGTTCTGATTTCGACTTGAAATTGTTCTTTATTCGAGATTTTATCCGAGTTTTCATCAGTCTCACTTTCATGTTTGTTCTTAATAGCTGTATTTAAATTTGTTAATGATTTAGTATCTCCATTCGCTTTTTTGCAAGAATTTCGTTGATAGCTGGGTATTTCGAAGGATGGTCGACTTGTTGTAAACAGTGGCCCGGGATCGAAAGATGGGATTTCAACGGCGTTTGGCAGTTGAAGGGGAAACATAGCCTGACTGAAGTTTATCTCTTTTGAGCTCACAGCGCTCGCCTTACCAAATTGGGCCTGTCGACGAGATTCACAGCTCTGGCAAAGGCTGTGAGCTGACTATGACTGATTCCTCGGAATTGAACGAACAGCACCTTTTCACTCAAGTTCACAAGCATGACTTCGACGAGCAGTCATATAGTAGGCGAAGACCTATTGCTATTCCTAGGCTCTCTATTTTTTGAGGGTCAGGCAGGTAATTAGTATAGTCCAAATGAGTTGCAGCAGATTTAAATAAGGTAATCGCCCTGCTACATCATGAAGGGTGGTGATAATATATGCCTAAGGCATCTACAGTTTTTCATTAACTCAGCCTAATCCTTACTTTCCAATGCACTAACTAACTCATTTTACGGGACTCGCCAGCATCTCACCTCATCTAACAGATCACCCTCCATACTTGGCGTCCAGAGGAAATTTACATCAACATGAAAAAAGCTCGAATATGTCATGAAATCGGTGTCATGCTCAATAAATTTTCCTCTGAGACTTGATAATTCATATGAGTAATCACAGATAATTTTTACCTCAACTCAGCTGAACATGCAAAGTTCACATCTGAAAACCTGTGTACTGGAGGCTTATCTACAGGCAGGTACTTCATCCCTCAGGATGACAGGGGGATGGATACTTAAGCGGGATATTGGCATGATTTATTTAATTTATTGTCAAGATCTAAGAGCATCATCTATGGAAAATTAGAAGCTACAGATAATTCAAAAGTCAGAGCCTCATCTCAGTCATAATTATTAGAGGTCTTTTAAAATTATTGTAATCTTCTGAAATCTATGATCAATTTTGAGGTTACTCAAGTTTTGATCAGCTCGAAACCTTAAAGTTCATTCTTGATTCTTGCCTCACCCCTGTCATGTCTAATTAATTAGTGTCTAACATAGAATTAACCCAACTAAATTCAAAGCAGCGCTTCAAAATCTCCCTCTAAAGATTCTTGCGCAATTCTACTCGCTGAATGCTCAGACTGAAACCAATACATGGCATCGCGCTCTGATGTCAAAAATAGTCCTGAATCGAACGTGTTTCAAATGCGAATATATTGCAAACAGTCACGTGATGGTTTAATGTATTTATAGAAAAATCGTTGCATGGTCTTCAGCAATTGGGAGATCCTATGGATTGTACTTTTTTTTTCAATTTCATTATGTAATCTGCGAATGCTTACTACGCTCACGACTTGTAAATACTAGATTCCTTCAATCAAATGTGCAATTTATAGTTGCCTAGGGGACAAGAACACAATTTTTCTATATTTACCAAAACAGGATATCGGTATACTAAGTAAATGGCATATGTATTACAACGTATATCGTATTGTACAAATTCATTTCGCTAAAGTGATCTAAAACTATTGAATCCTTAATCTTCTTATTTTTAAACCATAACTGTCGTTAAAAATATTGACTCAATCCTTTCTTTGTCAGCGTAACACTTTTTGTCACGGCTTAAGAAACACCCATCGTATTTTCATTAGCTGTTCGTATCTGATCATCTTCTGTTTATGAACTACTATAAATTTTTTTAGTACAAACTTACTGCTAACCACTGACCAATAATTTCAATAAATCTTAACTTACTATTTACTCTATTTACAATGTCTTCTCTTACCTTTTCCTTCCAATCTGTTCGAGTAGTACCATAATATCATTCATTAAATCACCCTCTGCCTGATCCATAAAAAATTCTGATACTGAGGGAGGACAAGTGTCAACTAAGCTATAATATAACCTCGCCGGAAGAGTGCTCATTTTTTCTGGTCAGGGGAAATCAAGGCGATCTTCACCCATGATGTCGCAGACCCTTTTCGAGAGTGTCCAGAAGTTTTGATCATCCACAAGACAAAAAAATAGAATCATTTCATATTTAATTCCAACCTTAGGCATGGCTCAACTACGATAATCCCTTGTGACGTGGCCCTTTTGAAAAAAGAGGATAAAGAGGTATTTTTTTGAGCGTAAAATAAGATTTAAAATTTTTTTGAAATAAACCCAAAAGGTCACTCTAATCAAATAGTTGTGTCGAGAAGAATATTCAAGCAACCAAAGCACGTTACATTCTAGTAGCATAAAAAGAAGTATATTCAGCATCATGATTGTATCAAGTTAGGCTGGCTAAAGAAGAGCGATGGGTTGAAGATGAAAGAGTAAAGGATGTAAGAATTTCTGGACCACTTTTTTGAGCTACTGATGCAATGGATGAAGTGAGTTTTGACTTATTGCCTTCCACTAGTATTGAAAGATTAATTTCTCTACTGGTATCCGTGTAATGAGGACCAAGTTCAGCTCTGAGAATTCCGTCAATGTTGTCGAGGATTCGACTGTTCATCTATATAACAGAGTAGAAGTCTAGTATAGAAATGCTATAATGCGCCTAAAGGCCACACTCAACCAGACATATATACCACATCGTTACAATCCAGGTCGATCTCTAAAAAGCTCAGTGAGGGAGAAACTAAGACAAAGTGAGCAGTATAACCGATATGTACTCCAGTTTGAAATTTCTGCCATGAATAATCCAAGTTCATTAAGTCAGTCGAGTCGGTTTTATTATTTGCGCTCCATAATACTTTACGGTGATATCATTAGGTGATTTGGCTGAAGATAAGAAGAGACGAATGGGCATTACAATCGTGTAGTTTCTGTGATTCGCGAAGCCATGTCTTTCATAGGTAGGCAAGCCACTGACATCAAGTTTGTAGGGCCAAATTCGTCGTTCTAAAGTATTATCTAATTGATGATTTTTGAAGTGCCCAGCAATGAATTCATGCGATTTTATCTCCACGAAGAGATTTGAAATTCCGAATGCTTAAAATCAAGTTTTATACGTAAAAATTTAACACAATTTGTTGTAGATAGCCCTTAGAATCCTCCGTATGCCTGAATAGAACAATAATTTTAATATTTGTTCCTTATTCTCATTTTGCAAAAATAAAAGGAAGCTATGATCCAGATTTTCTGGTCCCTGAAAAAACACCGCCTAAGATCAGAACTCAAACATTATTTCTATATGTTTGATAAAATTTTTGTTGCAGCCCTTCAAAACTTCAAGATCCAATGTATTAACGAAGAAAAAGTTTTTTCGGGATCGTTGCTTCTCCCAAATTAGTTACAGTGGCTGATGCAGGGAGAACCTAATGAAAGCAATAACTATAGAAGTGAGGCAGATAAGTTCTGACTTGAAAAAGTAGATAAGAACCGTAAATTATTGATTCTTCTGATCCATTGGTCATGTTGAATGGAGTTAACACTTTTTCAAGCTCATCGAATCAGCCAAAACTCATCTTCGTTTCCATGATGTCGTCCTTGAATTCGATGCTGCCTGTAAGCAAATAGTACTCTTTGTGATAAAAAGCTCTAAATGCTACTCAGAGCCTTTAGAAATACACGTTTCAATACCTACAGTAGTAAAAAATCAGGATAAAATACAGTTTTTTAAAATGAAATTTGCTCAAGGTGATAAAAAGTGTAAATATTTTTCTTGTGAAACGCTCTTTGAAGGGTAATGCTGCTGATGAATGACATAGAATAAAAAACTGATTATAACTTATTTAAACATTTGAACAAGGTTTATAAATCTCTTGAAATATTAGCATAGTCAAAGCTCAAGAACCAAGATATGAGATATGACGAAGTATGTTGGAATTCACTAGCGACTCAGTATACATTTAATCCACAACTTTAACAAAATCGAGCGTACAGTCACATCACATTCAATAATTTATATACAATTATTTAACGCCGCTCCTTCGACGGAAATGAGCAACTA
>PEDP01000590.1:0-21000 GCA_002918395.1 Erysiphe pulchra | reverse complement strand
AGCCTCTATTTGAATTTCCACTTTTTTTTACAAAAGAATAATAAAAATTGAGCGAAGTATTAGCGGTTTTCTACCTGTGGTTGTAATAGTGTGGCTGTGGCGAGCATCAACTTCGCTTGGTAGGCCCAAGTCAAAACAGAACTTAAATGGGACGTGCGTGGCACGCGTAGTCTGGGTATTCTTGCAGTTAGCTCAAATACTTTTTGATATCAAAAGGGATATTCATGGAAAGACAGTAGAAACCCAATAATTCATGATCATCATTTTTTATTTTGGCTTATATTTATAGAATTATAGTAGAAAAGGGAGGGTCAAGGAGCAGAGGAACTTGGAACTTCGTAAGTTTGATGACACATTTGAGGTGGGGCCCATTTTCCGAGAGGAAAAGTGTTATGTATTAAATGTATAAAACAACTCCGACAACCCTCACCTACTGCTAGTATTGTGAAAATGAAAATATTAACTTTAGCTGTTAGCTCCTTGCTTTTGATTCCTGCTGTCTTTGCATCGTGGAGTAAAGAAGGTGAGATGCTACTGAACCGTCCACACTATTTAAAAGAAAGATCGAGCCCTGAGACATTTACTGATCATCAATAGATCAGGAAATCTTTCGTTTGCGTCATGAAATAGAGGTCTCTGAGGGATCTGGAATTACATTTTATGACTTTTTAGGCACTAAACCCTCTGCAAGTCAAGACGAAGTCAGTTTATCCACTGTTTGGGTATCATGTATCTATCGGCGACTTACCTCCGAATAGATAAACAAGGCCTATCGAAAGAAGTCTAGAATCCTACATCCAGATAAAGTCAAGCGACAGTTCATTACAGCGCAATCATCTAATCGAAAACCATCGCAGTCGGAAATTAGAGCTACAGCAAAAGCTGCTAGTGACCGGTTTGCACGACTCGGTATCGTGTCTAATATTCTCCGTGGCCCAGGTCGAGAGCGTTATGATCATTTTCTTAATAACGGCTTCCCTACATGGAAGGGAACTGGCTATTATTACGCACGCTTTCGACCGGGACTTGGGTCCGTCCTAATTGGCCTTTTTATTTTTGTTGGAGGAGTCGGTCACTGGATTACTCTTTACTTAAGTTGGAAGAGGCAACGAGATTTCATAAATCACTACATTTCCTTTGCAAGACATGCCACGTGGGGTGATAATATTCCAGGCTTAGAGAATATAACAGGCACTTTGAGGCCTGTAGCCACCGAAGCACAACCTGTGAATCGGAGGCAAAGACGAATGCAAGACAAAGATAACAAGAAAGAGAAAAAGGCTGTCGTGAAGAAGTCATCTAAACCTCACCCTACCACTACTCCAGATTCGACTAGGGCCCGTAAGCGTGTCGTCGCTGAGAATGGCAAAACTCTCATCGTTGATTCTGCTGGGCAAGTCTTCCTCGAGCAAGTAGATGAGGATGGTGAGACTCAAGAATTCTTACTTCATGTAAGTTAATAACTACAAGTGAACCTATTTTTTATTTTGTGTAATTATCTAACTTTTTATTTTTTTCTAGCCTGACGAACTGCATAAACCAAGTTTCACCGATACAGCCTTGTATAGACTGCCTATTTGGGTCTACGATAGCATTGTTACTCGGATACACCCGAAAGAATCCATAGCTGAGGCTACGATGAATGAAGATGATGTCGATGTTGATGCTGCAAACAGTAGTGGGGATAATTTTGAATTGTTAGATAACGTAAATAAAATTGCTGAAAATGGTACAAGCAACGCGATACGGAGGAAGAAAAGTCAAAAAAGAAAGTGACTCAAAATTATAAACAGTGTATTAGTTTAATTGGGATGTGAAATACTAAAGGATCAATACTTAAAATGAAATGAGTTGTACTCATAGGGTCTAAATATAACTTAAAGTCTAATAAAGTCATTAAATACAAGAACTGTATATCAGGGTTTCATAAACTGCAATGCAACTCTACATTTTCTAAAATGAGAGCAGAGGTGTGATACCTTTCACTAAGTCTTTGTATTGCAATGTAATCCCTATATTGAGTTTATCCAAAACACTCCTAGTAATATGACAGTAAGAGAATTACAATTCAAAGAAACAAAGACATGATATCAGAAGAAGATAAGATAAGTTCGGGCAGACTTATAGCTGTAATAATGCGCTCAAGCATACAAAGAGTGGTTTGGTTGTTATCTTACGCACGTGGATTTTTGAGACCGAATCCGTCGGGCGGTGAAAGTAAATTTTATCATTACTATAAAAATGTGTACAAGAATATTTTATATTTATTTGTGGGCCAATGTCGTAAATTATGAGCTTAGGGAAGTAGTACTACGCATGCTGATCTTTTGAGCTGATTATATAAAGACATGTATTTATTTTCTAATAGGTTTGTATGTACAGATGTAAACTATTAAGCTGGAAGAGTAGTTCTTTATCAAAATTGTGTAGCTCCTATCTATACCTTTGTGCGGCCGCTCCTCGGCTAATGATAATAATCAAACATGTCAAACTCATAGCCATGATATTACACGTCTGTTTGACTACAACACCATATTACAACACTCCCCCTGGCCGTAAGAACAATAATATTGTGTAGTGACTGCGTACTTTTGGTTGTGGTTTGTTTTTAACTTACTGGATTGATACGTTTGACTTGGCTTTGGTTAGTGAGTCGGTCAGTTGGAATTTTGAGGGTATATAGAAAACTTCGATCCGCCCTTTTTCATATTGCTCTCGGCAATAGTTATTCCTGAGTGCAACATGCTTGGATCGTTTATAATTATCATGATTTTTTATGAGTGATATTGCTGACTGATTGTTAACATTTAGTCTCGTGTATTTGCCACCTTCGACGAGGTTAAGCATACCTAGCTTCTCCAACAATGATTATATCCAACTGATTTCTCTACAAGTTTCCGTGGCGGTGAGTTACTCTACTTCTGTTGTAGAAAGTACCACTTCTCGTTGAAGGCGGGATCGCCAGCTAATCGGGCCTGACCCTAGCATTATAACTGTGCCAGAAGTAGATCGGGATATTGATGGATCTGCTGAGAAATCAGCGTCTGCATATGCTTTTAGCATAGTTTTTCCATTTTTTCTCAAGAATTTTATTCTTCGATCTGGTTCCTTTGAGATTTATCTAAGAATACAACGTGCTGCGTGTAAGTGTTCTACTAATGGGTTCTGGAGGAATCTTGCAAGGTGATTTACTGCAAAACTGATATCTGGACGAGTATTACTCGCTAAATACTGAAGGCCACCTATTATTTTGTAATGCTCATCTTTCTGGTCCGGAATTGATTCTGCATTGTTTGGTTCAAGAAGTTTCTCAATTGGTGATGCAGTGGGTTTGCAGTTTTGAACACTATGTCTTTATGTTAAAGCCCGGGTATATGTACCCTGTGAAAGTGTAAAAGTGTCTGCGGATGGATGACTTATATCAATACCTAGAAATAGATCTGTGTTTACTGATTTAAGATTATATTTGTTGCGGAGTGCCGACATAAGGGCGTCAATCTTTTTCAGGTTAGGACCCATTACCTGAAAATCTTCAACATACATCATTACGAACAGATCCTTCTCGGAGTTTGTGTAAAGACATATATCTGATGTTGTCGGATGCAAGGCATGCTCGGCAAGAGTTGCTCTCACATCATCACACCACAAAGCTGCTGCTTGTATTAGTCCATATAATCTTTTGTAAAGTTTAACAACGTATCCTTCCTTTTCAAACCCTTGTGGAATATCCATGTAGAGGTCGATATTAAGATCCGGATTTAGAAATGCTGTTGGAACATCGCCTTGTCTTTTGTGCCAGCCAAATTGATGAGCGAGGACCAGTAAAATCCGACCAGTTTCGACTCTTGGCGTTGGTGCAAATGTTTCTTGATAATCGATTCCCTTTCGTTGTGTATATCCTTTGACTGTTCAACGAGCTTTCCATCTCTCGACGCTACCATCTGCATAGAACTTCTTTTTGAACACCCATTTGGATTTCATGGATTTTCGATCTTTGGGAAGGTCTGAGCGTTTAACTAGTTTTATTGCTTCTTTATTCGTCAACGATCGAAATTCTTCGTTTGCAGCGGCTTTCCATTACTTGGCTTCTGGTGAAGTCATAGCTTCATTCCAAGTCTTGGGATTTATTGATATTAGTGCAGACCTACCGTGATGTAGCCGCTTATAATCATGCCGGGTGACTTCTCTACCACGCTTTGCTCGCATTGTTTGCTATTCTGGAGAACGAGCACGTTTTTGACCTGCCACCGGCGGAACTGGATCCCATCCGGTCATGATTTTGTCGTCTACCTCAATTTCATGTTTGTTTTGATCAGGTAATGATGCTGATGATGATGATGGCTCTACTTCTTTGGATTCGTTTTCATCAGATCTTGTTAATGGTAATGACGACTCCCCCTCTTCTTCTGTTTCAGAGAAGAAGGATTCCGTATCACTAAGATCGTTTGCTGTGTCCGGATTCTGAGCAAGGGCTTTGTTTGTTTAATCTGGTTCAATTAATGTGCCTTGTGGTTCAAGAGGGATTAAACTATTGTCGTTGTAATTAATCAATGGAGGTGATGAATGCTCTTCATTGTTTACAGTTGGTGGGGGAGGTGATATATGCTATTCTCTGGCTTGTTGATTTAGGACGTTGTCTGACGTTATATCCTGGGATGTTTCAACATTTATAAGAAATGATTGATTGTTAGTCAAATTACTGAGTGTATTTTGCAGTACGATGGGGCTCAGCTCATCTCCGAAATTACATCTTCATTGAAAGATGCGTGAGGAGTGAATCTTTCTATCCATTTCCACCCATGCAACTTTGTCTTGTGGGGGTGAAAAATGATGAAGTTTTTGCTAGTATTTTTTTTAGAAGCCGAGAAACTATCCTTGTTGAGCTCTTGGTACGAATTCTCCAGGTTTGGGATCAATGTATTTATCGGCCCTGCAACCAAAGCGCGGAACGTGAGATAAATCCACTTGACCAGTATGTGGTTGGTTTAAACCTTGCATGAAATCGATTAGGCGAGTTTTCTTCGTTCGCAAATTGTATAGTCTATTAGTTATAAAGCCCGCATACTCGACTGCCCATGGCCAGTAAATGGCTGGCATGCGGGCATCAATTAGCATCGAACGGGCTTTTATAAGCACAACTTTATTGGCAGATTCTGCGATGCCATTCTGCTCTGGCGTATATGGGGCTGAAAGGTCGGTACGGATGCCGTGTTGATCGCAGTAGGCCCTGATGCGGGAAAATTCAGTACCTCCGTCTTTAAAAATAACACCCACCATTTGCCATATTGATGTTCTTGGGTTTTGACCAATTGGATTAGTTGCGGCGTAATTTGATCTTTCGTTCCAGTTGTAATACACCAGCGCATTCGTGTCATTGCATCAGTGATAACGACTACATATTGGTGACCGTTTAGGGCAGCTGGGACCTTCCCTACTGTGTTGATATGGATTTCATCCAGTGGCTGATTAGGCGTTGGTCTTGGCTCTCTTGACACAAACCTTTGAACCTTGCTGAGATGGCAGGTCTCGTAGGTTATTAAATCGCTGAGTTCAATTCCCTCAAGTCCTTTTGAAGTTTGTGCAGTTCTTTTTAATATAGTCTGACCTGTGTGACCAAGACGTTCGTGCCATCGCTGTGCGCTTATGGTTATAGGAAGTCTTGCGACTCCAGGCGCTTCTACGATTTGAGTTTTGCTAGTTGAGCTGGTGATGGGAGCTACATAGTAAGCATCATTCTTTTGGATGAGTTTAGCTCCTGTATTATGTTTGTGGGAATTACGTTTGATTAGGATCATTTCATCATAGTTTGGTACAATATTTGAGATCCTTCCTAATCGACCTGCAGATACAATGTTACAGGTTGATGATGGAGGATATATAGCGTCATGGAGTTTGAGTCTTAAATTTCCGATAGTAAGTAATGACGTTCCAGTACTATCTAGAGATGATGAACCAACTGCTTGGTCAAATTTAAATGGCTTACCACATTTTTTGATAGTTAGAACATTAATTTATCATTCACAAAATGGTGCGAGGCACTCGTATCATAAATGGTAAGACTTTCATTAAATCTGGAGGAAGCAGCTATCATGACTCCACTACTATCTGAGTCGCTAAATTCATTATCTACATCAATGGATGTTGCAGACTTCTTCAGTTTTGGTTTTGAATCATTCGTTGACTTATTTTTCTTACTTGATGCTAATTCAGGCTGAAGTCTGTAACAATATTTATTCTTAAGCCTGTGTCGACATTTTTTACAGTGTGCTTCCGGATCCAAACCGCGCTCGTTGGGGAAAGAAGCCGCCAAGGCCACAGTGGGCTGCTGGAATCTATTCCCTGCGATAGCGTGGAGTGAAGATATTAGCGATGGCAATGAAGCCAACTCATTGTTTGCTTCAAACACCCGAGTGTCCCTACAATTATTCAGCAATTCAACGTGTTTTGTTTCCATTACAAATAATACCAATGCCAGACCATTGCCAATTCGATATGATAGTAAAGCGTCTATTGATCCTGAGTTCATCGCATTTGTGATACAAATTTCTCTAACGCAGCTGCAGTTTCTTTTTCGAGTATAATCTTGCTCTGATCGTACTTCGATACTGTTTCTTTCTGTGTTCATTGTTGACGACACCAGTTTGACTGATTTACTTTTCTGGGAAGGATAATAAACAACGGAATTGATCATTGCCTAAATCGCTGTCATTCATTCCTAATTCTCTGTCTACGTGCGTGATGATTTCCACACTCCAATTCAGCAATATGAAAAGTGTTTCATTGTCCCACGTAGGCATCTACCACAATTTTCCAGCGTTATTATTTTTCACACCCTAATAACATTCAAGCTATCCTTCTTTTCTACTGACTGACTGTCATACTTGGATGATCCATGAATACTGGATAGAGAAACATTTTAAACGAAGTCGCAAAATCTACACCTGCTAGATAAAGAATTCTGTCAAACTAAAACCTATTCTCTAGAGTTATTTGATACCATATCTTGCTTAAAAAACATGGCATTGAGATAACTTCACCAGTCATATCGTGATCTTGTTATATTATGGTTTTTTAAATTTTTGATGAGCGGCGCGGTTAGACGGAATGATATTTTTTAAAATTTAAAGATACAAAATTGTTAGAATCCAATTATCTCCTGTACTGGAATGTGTGAACTTCTTATTTTGGGTGTTTTATGCATAGTCATTTCACATAGAAATATTGTAGTTTTATTTCATCATTAGTGTGGATTGGAGCTAGAGAATGGATTGTTTCCAAACAGTAGTTAGTTACATAGATCGAGACTTCCGCGTAAAGATCACGACAAGTACTTTGAAGTTTATCTAGCTAGGTGATAACTTGAATTGAAAATTGTGATTAAACGTCGAGATTTATCGCCAAGCTGGAAAGGGTTTTCGGACAACAAAAGTTTCTCAATCAATGTAGATTCTTTTCTGAAGTCTAAACGATCCAAATATTGATGCTATATTAGCTGAAAGATTTCCAACTTCCAATTTTTGATACACGATCAAGTTTATTTCTCTTCTCGTGAGAAATTAGAAAACCATAGCATTAAATTTGCCTCGAGTCAGATAGGCGTTGACATAGATGCTGTGATTATTTTAACATGTAGCATGGTTATGAGCTCAATGTAAAGCAGAGACCTATTTCACATCAAGTCCTAGCACCTGTAATCCTCTCAACATATCGTCTAAGTGGAAATATACTGGATAGCAGCCAATCTCTCGAATTTTCACCAGTATGGAATACATTATGATTATGGATTTTTCTGGATGAAAACGCGTAAGATATCTGTAATATTTACAACTTTTGGTATACCCTAGTCACTCAGGAAATTCTTATAGCACCCCTTCGATATTCACGAGTATGTAGAAAAGCTTGACAGCTACATCCAACAAGAAAGACCTGATCCATTTAAAATTAGAAAGCCTAGAGTAATGGAAAAACTAATTGGCAGTATTAGAAATAAACATACCGCGTAGACGATAACAGCTGAGAAAACAGTTTTAGCAGTGGCGGCCCCGTCAACTGGGTCATTGACGGAGCCCATAAGGGCGTGATGATTGGATTTAAAAAGTAGTCCGATAATTGAGAGAATGACTATCGCAAATATAGATACAACGATGCTTAATTTATGTTAGCATAAATCACGATATGAGTAGCTAATAGGGAAAAATAAAGTATCATACCAGCTCCATGCTTGAATTGCACTGACAAAAGGCTTCATCTTGAACATAAACGGAAGCTTATGCTGCAATGGACTCCGAAATGCTATCTCTAGGCATGTTTAAAGCTACCTCTCCCCACTACATATCCCTGTCAAAAGTGTTAACCTTCAAAGCACGTGATAAACTTTGACAACATACGGTTTAATTTCATTGAACAGTGTAGTTGCAATTCCTATTGCCACCTGACACCTAATCAATTTGCATCTCTGACCTTCAAATGTGTACAGAGTCCATTATAGTCACCAATTCAGAGATAGACTTAATGACTATCGTGACACTAACGCGTTCGCATCCATTTGTGCGCACCAGTAATACCAACATAAAATATTCTGTTGACCTCCAACAGATAACAACTGTTATTTCATTGCAACGATTAATCTCGCATTTCATCTCCCGTAGTCTGTACTGAGACAAAAAATTACACAAGCTATTAACGAAAACTGTAAAGGATGTATTCAACAAACAGTATATGCGAAATATGAGGCGTCAAAATATAGATAGAGAACATTTAAAGGCATTGGACAAAGCAACCAGCTTTCTAGGTGCCTCTGGTCTAGATACAAGGGCAGTTAAACCATGTGGAGGCCATACGCCGATTTGCTCGGGGAAAGTTCTTCCTAAACTATGTTATCAACTAATTAAGTCTCTTCCAAACTCGACATCCTCCGAATAAATTTCAGAGCGTGAATCCGGCCCGTACATATGCACAAACTTAGATCAAAAACTACGCTATTTACGCCATGAAATCTTCCAAAGAAACCTATAGAAGCGCCAACCCATACCAGTCTCAAGTCTCGGCATTTTGAGAAAAAAGAAAACTGAATATCTTTCAACTAACCAGATGATCATACTAGTCAATTGCACCATCCATATTCTTACGATAAAAGCGGCATTCACTATCAGGCTTGAAGTCCAAGTAGGCTAATGATAATCACCACAAAAAGCAAGATTATGTATCTCAATAGCTCTAAATAGTGAGAAAAAAGCAAACCATTCAGTTGATGAGGCACAATGTATCACGTCAATACTAGGGGAAGTAGAAGAGAGAGTCGATGAATGTCACCTGGAGGTAATTGACCAAATATCACAAAATCATCACCATCTTAATAGGGCATATTAGAAGCTTACAGAAAAATTTATCAAATAAGAAGTTCAGTCGATGATAGGTCGCTCAACTCAAAAATGATTATAACCGCGAATAAATTTGGAGAACATTACATCTGTACGATCTATAGTAGCTTTAAATAATTAACCTTTTCATTTCTTTGAGTTATTTACCGCAAGCTCAAAAGTTCATAAAATCGTGAAACCTAGCTGTTGTACGAAGCGCTGGGGCTTTCATATTGCCAGACTCAGACTCTGTAATCAGGAGCAGATATGTATACTTTGTATTGCTCTAGGACACTCTAGTTACTACCATCCCATGAGATAACTAACTTTTAATGATCCCTATAGTACAGACGAGATATTCTTTCAAGCACGCCCTGTATTTTAGAAAGGGTTACTATTAGCCCTTACACCGGCTAAGTTGAAAAGGATACGGCAGGGCATAGAGTTTGGCTTCTACTTAACCTAAGCAACAAAATATTTAAAACTGTCCCTAATAACACTTACTGTTAAGCATCTACAAAATTCACCAACGGAAAAGCCTTGGGATTTTTCAATCTAAAATTACGCGTGATCAAGTCTAACCACGATATTGCTTTAGATCTAGTATCTAAAGTGTCAGCTAACATGATACTGTTTTAAGAACTTTGGATTTTTCCATAACTGAACAAGAAATTAAAGGAGGAGTATCCGGATCGTGTCTGCTTTAAACCCTCGGATAATGGACACCAGACCACTCGTAAAGACATCTATTAGGAAAACTAGAGACTTCATTCTTATCTAGGAGTGAATAGTCCACACCAGTGAAATACACTTGACAAAAATTACTTGCACTACATCCTGAAGTAATAATCCTTGGTACTTTAAGGATGCCTTCAGAACCTCGTGACGGGCCTGTCATAAGAGCATCAAAAAAATAGCTTACCTTACTACACCACACAGATGCTAGAGACACTAAAATTGGAAATCCATATTGATTTCTCCGTAACACAGCGATAGGCAGAGTCGAAACCTTACAGAAAGGTTTGGGCATAATAGATTCAATCTTGTGTCACTAATAGATAAATGTACATACAAAAAGGGTGTTACCATCGACCTTGTGGTTATGAACATCCTTGATACCCAGTGTAACACTCAAGAATACTAAAGCACTACTTTAGATCTTTGATTTTGATTTTTTATTTTGTAGCTTAAGGAACAACCCCGCCCCTCGATGAACCTGCTAAAAATAAACCACAGAAACTGTTGCACTTTTAGCTGCTGAACTCAAGAAGAAGGTCAACCTCAATAATCTAGCCCTAGGTCTTGACCCCAATCAACTTACGGGAGAGGTCATTAGCACAATTCAAATTAACATAGGAAGATCTTTGATTGAGAAGAAAAGTTAATTACAAAATTTAAGCTGACGGAGAGAAGACTATGTAAGGAAAGCATCGGCTTTTTGATAGATCAGGAGTTTAAATGATGTTATATTTCGGTATTTTACAATAAAAGAAGAATACAAGAAAATCTTTATACCGTAGAAGAGATCCGTTTCAAGCTACTCTAGCAAATAACTAGTGATATTATGTTGAATATCTTTTCAAACGCAAAAGTAACATTAGGTGTACTCCACACACATTGAATTTCGGAATTTCGTAGAGTTGGGTCAACTTTAATACGAGCCTTTTGGTGACCCGAATGGCCGGTGAAAGACTAAAGACTGCAAGGCCTCCATGACCAGAGCCAGCTGCGAGGAGGTAACCAGGTGACCGTTGGTTAAGTTAAACGATAGCTCCGAAACTAGTCTGATAGCATTATGAAGTATAAAGTAAAGAGTATCAAAAAATACCTCAACATCAATCCGATAAGCTGGTGCTAGTTAACGATTCATATTTGAAGCATTCTCCTGTTTATCTCTAGCGTAGGCAAGTTTTGTACGCAAGACATTAAGGACTTCGATCATCTTTGAAATGAAACTGTTTCCAGCAACGATTTTTTTGCGAAGATTTTCTGGTAAAACTTTCTCGTCTGTATGTTAAGGTCCAAAACTCAAACCTAAGATGAGATCCTTTATTTGCAAAAAAATGAATTGATTTTATGGATAGGTATACATTATACTTTTTTATTTACAAAATATTTAGCTACTGGTAGCCATTTACCTACATCTTCTTGTAAGTAATCGATTTACTGTCGTAGATATTGCTCCATGAAGGCGTTGGCATTCTCTTTATGATCTCTTTCTCGAGATTATAGGTAATTGAGAGTGAATCATTCATCTTTAAGCAGTGATAGATAGCATTTAAAAGCTCTTTAATGAAGAGTGGCCCTCTATCTGAGATTATAGGTTCATATAACCCGCATAATCGTTAGATTTTGCTAACAAATATTTCAGCTGATTTTCTCGTTGTATAACATGAGGGACAGTGGCGTTTTTCATGTAGACGATTTATAACGATAATCATGCAATTAAAAAATTGCATCATGCGAAGGGGCCGATAAAGTAAATTCGGAGATAGCGCCATTATTGGAAAGGAAATGGAAGGGGATTTAAGACATTATGATGTCTAAGTCGGGAGATTTTATTTCTAAGATAATTATGGCAGTTTTTGACGAATTGATCTGTCTATGAAGAAAAGTGAGACTACTAGAAATGGTTTGAGATTGTCTGATATTGAGCGCTCTTTCTTAGATGTTCCTTTACGCAGCTTTGAAGAGCCGTTTGCATTTATAGAAGTTTCAATTCGTTATTGAGAATGTACTGTCTATCCCAAAGATAAAGTCATTTATCTCACAATTCGCAATCTGAAAGGGAGTACTTTGCTGGAGCGTGGAATTTCGTATAGTTTTTTTTCATTTCTGTATATTTTTTAGTGAGCTATATATCTGCATTTCCATCGTAGCTTCTATCGAGTAATCAACACATCTCTTGGTCTAGAGGCTCGCGACAAGTATGCAAGAATAGCTGGAGAAGGATTTTCAATTTGTATTGCGAACGAGATACTTTAATCTTTAAAATTTCAGATAGCGGCTCAGTGGAGCTTGAAAATTTGTGAAATTATATATATTTTTGAGGGTGATTCTCAAATCAGAGTGTTCTATTTGAAGAGTATGGGAGAAATTATAGAAGTACCATTAGTTACTTTTTGCAAAACTTCTACTATTGTACTTGGCTAGTAATTAACTTATGCTTCAATTCTATTCCAAACTCATGCAGAAGTTAACCTAGACTATACTTATCAAAAGTCAAGCTGTTGGCCATGCTCGAAAAATAGTGTTTTTGTATCGTAGGATCAAAACTTATGAGCCAGTGTTTGACAAAGTCTTCAGATATTGCTTTGCCTTGCTTTGCATGCTAGAACAGAATAAAGTATGATACTATATATATAGATATCACCGAAAAAAGTGATCTGCTATCAAATTTTACCTTGCTCAAAATTAAAGCATGTTGGCGTCAATATCTGCTTATTTAAAAATCCTATGAATCTTCCGATAATAGCCTATCATGAAGTACTATTCATTATTTTGTATAAAATATCAGCAGTAATTTCGCATTCACTGATGTTCTTATCCAAATTTTTAAAGCACTGTTGAAAGCTGTTTCTCTGGTTGACTTTGTAGTTTGCAAGACCCAGAGTTTCAGAAACTAATTTCAAAGTTATCTTTCTGACTGGACTCCAGGCCCACTTGCTTGATAGAGTGTAGGCAGGTGACTATTTTGAGTGTTTTATTAATCACTACATATTGGAATAATAAAAAAAGAAGCTCGTTTTTGTCTTTTGATTTGGTCTTTAATTCGCTACTCTAATTGGTAAAGTGAGCGAGTGGCCTTGAAATTTTAATTTACCATGGAAATGCCTACTGCATGTGGATCTGTTGACGTTGTGCTTTCTAGTTGTTTCAGAGACGATAGTGTCACATAATTTCGCTAGCGGAGCATTCATGTTGTATAAATATCGCGTATATTACTGGTTGCCTCGTGGTGTGCATTGGGTGGGTTTGTGCACAGTGCATCTGGTGCTCAAAGCTCCTATTTTAACGCGAGGGTTACAGAAGCCATGCAGCAGCTTCTACATCTTCTCCAAACCCTTCCTTTCCGTAGTTCTTTCAGACAGCCTTTAACCCAAGAATTTATATTCAACAAAATGATCTTATGTTGTCGATCACAAATAAAGACTTTTAAGACTGTTTATTGATTAATATTTAATTAATCGAACGTGATCACCTCGCAGAACGGTTATAAAACCTGAATAAAAAGATATTTGGTACATTTCGATTGTATTCAGAGATCAGAGTTGTTACTTTAAAAACGCCACAAGCGATTTTCGAGTTGTCGCACAGCACGAATTAACCATTTGTGACATTTAATGAATATTTAAACATACTTTTAAGTATGCTTAGATTTTCTTCAGAGAACAAGTTCACAAAAATGCAAAGCTGAGGATGGACATGTGAAGAGAAAAGTTTCCTCAAAAAAGCCCATTTGCACATATGCTTGGCTTCGGAACGCTCAGGATACACTACCTCAAAATCAAAAGAGTACCAACTTTAAATATGCAGATACTATTAATATATATTCAGTGAATACTATTGCACGAATAATACCATCTCAACAACACGCCACATCAATATTCAAGAAAACGATTATCTTAATGATGACCAGATCTTTCTCCACACGGAAAACGCTTAAATTAAGTAACAAGCTGTTGAGGCGAGCGAGTATTTCAAAAAAGAAAGCACTCAATTAGAAAATTTACGTAACTAAGAATAAGCATTGCACGTATCTCAAGAAACTAGAAATCATATTCTTTCCAACACTATCTCTACGTCTAAAACTGTATACCGCTGAACGAAACCAATTTTTTAGCTAAATAGAAATTACGCAATATTATGACTGCAAGACCTCAATGCTTGGAATGTGTCCAGAGAAACTCCAAATATGAATATCATGGCACGTGATAACTCAAACTTCTCTCGTTGATGGTCCGAATATCATCACACACATATCTTATTCAAGCTCCCGACCCATGTGCCGTGTTTGCTTTGCAATTTAGAGGTAGAGTAACAATCCTTGACGTTGCATTAATTTCTTTCCATACAAAAATAGTAATTTATTCATTGTCTCAGCCTTCTGCAGAGTCAAATGAAACGCGTAAGCTTTGTCTCTTATCTTCATAGCACATTGACCGGGTCTTAAATCAGGAATGAGAAGTTTAACATGCAATGAATGCATTTGTACATAAATTTCAAAATTTTAGGTTCCGGGATGTTTAAGAATATTTTTGATGAAGTGAGTGAACATTCTCCTGGATAAAACCTCAAAAAATAGAGTTTCTTACCTTGATTTTGAAAATCAGCTTACTAGTAGCAGATAGGGGTCAACAATTATGAAAAGATTGAACAGTATTTTCTTTACTCTCAGGATCGTGTGTTTAAAAATCACATCAAGCAATTTGTAATACCATTAATAACAGAAGAACGGCCCTCAGCTTTTTCATTCATTGATGGATTAGATTTGTAAAGTGTTACAGTGTAATTGAAAAAGTACCAAACTGACAGTACTTTAATTTGTCTTGCTTCACTCCTTTTGACTTAACTAGATTTGTTATTAAGAATTATGAGCGACAGAACTAACCTTCTTTCGCCCTTACATTTGATATAATAATAATTGGTCACATATCAGTTTTTAAATGCTTCGACTAGCTACGACGCGTTGTCTCACATGTTAGGGCTAACAAGTTTGTTGTCGACTTTCGGAAGTTGGTTATTTCTCGCTGGTGATGATCGGGATACGAATGTTTTTCCGTCAATATGAACATTGAAATAATTCGAAACTCGTGACCCTAGGGCTTAGCATGTACATTTTCGAGTGCCATTTCAAAACTCAAAATGTACAACCTTGTCATGTGACCATTTGCAACAACAGGCACACACAGAAGAAGCAATAGATAATTTTACCCACGGCTATACACAAGTGAGAACAGTTTCAAGTAAAAGAATTCTACTGCTCTTTACTGAGTTTTGAGCAGATTTAATGGTATTTGTGGTAGTTGAATCAAATACGGTTCAAAAGAACTCATTTCTGCCTTGAGCCTACCGTGTCTCTGCGTTTTTCAACCTGCAGTGATCAAGAAATATCAATACGTTATCTGCACCTTGATCAATTCAGACTGTCAAGGTTCTCAGGTATTTGGCAACTAATAAAACTTTTTAGTCCTCCTTGCAGCTAGCGAAATTTCCCAAGAAATTTAAAAGTATGACTACTTTCCCGAGGAGATGAATACATCATAAATTCCGTCTGAAACAAAAAAATCAAAGTAACGCATGAAAATTTCTTGGCGATCCTATGGAGCTTCTTTCCTAATGAGGCAACCAGTACATGTTTATATCTACCTAACGCCGATGTGCAAATAGTCTGTTCTTTATTAAGTCTTTAAAGTATACTCCCAGAGAGTATTATAGGCCACGAAATTAGTAAATAATCATCGATAGGCTTAACTAAAGCGTACCAGGCTCCTATAAATGGTAATAAAAGTGCGATAACGATTCCAATTATAATTGTTGTGAATCAACTACTGGTGCATCTTAAGAAGATTTGAGATAGCGCTCTGAGTTAAAAGAGCTTTAAATACTATATCAAGTAAAGAGCTAGCTTTGAAACTTTCAATCCCGGCCCTTGAAAGATGATATGAGCTATATATGAAAAAAGTATGACAGTGTATCTACCAAAAATACAAGCGTAAACTTTCTGTTAACATATTTGAGAGGGAATTAATATGTAACACAACATCACAAAATGCTCAATCATTCTAAACGACCTGTGTACGACTTTTTGATGCTGAATATTGATGCAGTTAAACACATGAGCAAAAGGAAATCTTGTTTACTCTAGATCAACTTTCATTCCTCTGGAATCACACATTTCATCTCAAAAAAACCGAAAAATCTAAGGTTTAGAAAACGGCCTCAGGACTACGTATGATGCAGCGTGTTCTCAGCTGAGGTATTAAGACTACTCATTTTAATTCCCTTGCTTCTGCCTAAAGATCCTGGCACCCGTTATCATCGGGGAATAGAATATGGAGTTTCAGGCTGTTGGGAAAAGTTTACCTTATTGATATTTTCGCTTATTTGTTCGATGAAGTGCGTTCTTAGTCACTATCTTCTTGTTTAGTGATATTAACAGCTAGTGAAGTTGCTCACTGTGTATTCTCTACTATTAGATTCTAAATGAATCTAGCAGGTTACGATTATAAAGATTCTACCCAAATGAGATACTTGAGTATTAAGCTTTTCTCCATTCTTATGCCCCTTTTCGAATAACGCAAAATATATCAGATTCCCGGAAGCTAGTCATCCTGGCAAAATTTCCTCTGATTTTCTCTGACCATCGTTTTGTTGCACCGCTTAGCAACGTGCCGTCAGCCCTCGTGGCTCATCTCATTTTTATAATATTACCTATATTTACTTTATGACACACTTGTCTCGGCCTGGTATCTGGAATACTTCTTGCCAATTGGCATAAGAAATTTTATTGATCCTATAAATGAGGAAGGGTATATACCTGGTAGAGTCGAGTACAGTCAATAACTAGCTGGATATATTGTCAATCGAGTATCCTGGGTAAAATATCAAGTGGCGTTAGTTATGCCGGCTGATAGAGCTTTAAAGAACTTCAGTTTCGTTTACGCCCGCATCCTTCAGCCCATCGCTTGATTGTTTATTCTACAGGGGCTAAATTGGGCTATACAGGCAGCAAATTGATCTGTCGCCAATTCTTGGGTGTGGCGTCGCAAGCCTCGCAATCTTTAGCCTCTACGAGGTCTAAGGATATTCTTCATACGACTCTGCTGATCTATTGATGAGCTTTACACTCTTTAACTTTGCCTGTTTCAGTATCTAGGATACAGATATCATCTTCATATCTTCCAAGAGCGCTCGGATCTTTCTGTGATTAATATCTTTTACTATTCTCATGGATATATTCAAGATATATATCTCATTTGATTCTCATGCCGTTAAATTTTGGTCAAACTATCTTCACTGCGCAAATAAGTTGAGTTAGCGTTGTTCGGTATCGGAATTCCCGCGTCTTGTCAGCTAAAAATTGAAGCCGGAAGATCAGCTACCGAAGTTTTTTGATTTTAATAATTATTCAAATTTTTTCCGACAACAGAGAGACTCTACTCTGTCTATTCGTATCGATCTCGTTTAATGATCTTGAAACTCGACTCTCTCTACGATCGGATTATTACAAAATGTATAACAACTCTAGGATTTAAAATAATAACTATTGAAAGGACTTATCTGCAAATTTTGGTTAGAAAGAATAAAAATTTATAACTTTGGGATTTGGTACGCATAGGATTTCAATATATAGGCGAGTCAGAAATTGATGGCAATCTTTATTCAATTAAAAATTTACATCACTCCTGAGGCGTATTATTTTGGCATTTACGAAGAATTATATTTATCTCAAGTAAAATTAATAGAAGCTTCAATGTCCTCTCAATATCCGCTGCCAGCATCTGGGATAGATTCAAATATTCTGTATCCTTGCTTCAACCACCACCACTCTTCGGATTTTAGCAAACAGTTCCCATCATCGGTGACAAACCATATATCTCAAAGTACTGACAAGAGACCTTGGGCATCGATGAAGTCAACAATAGTAAACAAATCAGTGTCTAGCCTCAGAGGATCAACTTCTACCGATACAAATTCTCTAGCTCTATCGACCGAAAAGAAAAGAAATAAATTAGGCTACCATAGAACATCAGTAGCATGTGGTGAGCAGCCAAATTTAAATTGAGAATGATCAGCTGCAAAAGCATCACTAATGAACATTTCCAGGTCATTGTCGAAGGAGGAAAATTAGGTGCATTGCATCCCCAGGTGATCGACGGTGCTCTAATTGTATCCGATTAAAGAAAGAATGCAACTTCTACCCAGTCGATCAGCAATCCTCAAATTCAGGACGACGAGACCAAAAAGGTCATTGTACCAGTGAAAGGAAATCAGAGGAAGAATTGTTAACATCAAAGAAAAATAGTCAGATATCCGAAATTTCATCAACATTACCCTATCCAGGAAATCATGGCTTACCTATTATCCAAAATTTAGGAGGCTCTCAGACAAAGCATAACCATCTATTGAGCTCCTCTCCTAATTCAAACAAAGGTATGAGCTAGTCACTTAGTAATTTATCTTTTTGATATTGACACAGCTTAGTATTTAGGTCTGAGCATAATTTTCATAATAGCAATAGCTCTGCTACAACTAGTAGTTGGATGGGATCTAATACGTTACACATGGCGGATGCCGCACAAGAAGTTTCTTCTTACTGGGCTTCAAATCCTCCCAAATCTCAACTTACGCCTAATTACCCACCTTTCATTCCTAGTTTACAAGTTTCTCCGCTTCATGATTGGACCACTTCACATACAGATTTAAGTTCTACTGAAGAAGTACCATGGTCTGTTCCTTCAAGGACAATGTCATTTAACAATATACAGGGCTCAAACAGTCATCATCTTTTTACCTCTAGTGATTCAACATCGTTGCAATCGACAGAGCACCATGTGTCTAAAGATGTCCCTAGTCTACCACAATGTTCCTCTATCAATCCCGCTTCAACTATTGGGCCAACACTAGCCTCCATGAATGATAATTCACCTCATAGACAATTAGGGTCTATGTTACCTTTATCAATGTCGACGTGGCAGCAGCAGTATTCACATCAAAAGCCAACAAATCGTAGCTTAGACCAGTTTGAGCACTGGGATGAAAATCAGACTGATTCAATTTTGATGAAAGTAGAATCTGGTGATGAAACTCTATCACCCTACATCTATGATGGATTTGGAACAGGAGTATTCTACCCGCCTCGCTAAGTGAGATTGAGTGATTACTATTGAGACCCAATAACTCTTTGGATAAAACCTGACTAAATTATCCCATCTACATTTATCGCCAAAGGTTAAATTTGGCTTTCAAATAAAATAGTCACTTGATACATATTAAGCATTTCTTAGTGCTATTGATATCACAAGACTCTCCTCAACTAATTGCATTTTGAGATCAAAAGAAGTTGGGCTTACCCGCCAAGTATCAAAAATAAAAAAGATTCTTGGAAAGCTGTTCATAAAAAGCGGAAAAGATTTTAGAATCAACGCAGGGTAAGTAAAATTGATCGAAAGAAAAGTTGTGAAAATTTTAGCTCACTGCATGTCAAGAAGCGATCACCTGGTGACTTGGATTTGACGCTCAGAGGATTAAAAGAGAGTCTTGACCTATCAAAAGCATTTTATGCTCATACATATTTATGTATCGTAATTCTTCCATAGTTTAAATCATTCATGGAATGATGTCTTGTGGGACGAGGACTCTCAATGGATTTTTTAAAAAAATAAAATGAGATCAAGGTCTAGTAAAAGTTTATTCATCTATCTAAGTAGTAGCCATGAGCGTAGAGAATTCGCAAGCCATGGAGTATAGCCTGTCTACATACTACATTCGTAGAACTTCCGTACTGTCCTATTGTGTTAAGCGCTTGCGAGTTGCATCTCTTATCCTCTAAATAAGTTACTCGTATTCTCTCAAGAACAGTTAATTGTCCCTCAATTAGTAAGTAAAGTAAACGGAAATCAGAAATGGAAAATATCATCATTCGTAACTGACTTCTGCCATTACGTTAACTCAACAACGAATGTGAGTCCACATGTGTCGTATACCATGATGCAAAAAAGTTTACTGGCCATGATATATAGACCAAAATAAGAACTAGTGATAAGAGGGACTAACGGCCATAATTGCGCTACTTCTTTCCTAAATTCATATGAAGACCAAAGAGTAACTTGTTATTTACAAAAAAATTATGTCTATCAAGATCATTTATCAACAAAAGCTAAAGATAATCCCCAGTCAAACAGGCACCATATAATAAAATGTTACATTTATGAGCGAGTCAATTTGGATCTAATAAATGAATGTGTACATTTGCACAGAGAGAGATAAGTCTTTCATCGTATTGGACGTCTCTAGTTGGGGAATTTTAAACGTTGGGTACTGACGTCGTTTAATTCTTACACGGGACCTGCTCCCCACTTACGTCGCCCCATCAACACCGTAGTTAAACGATTAACAACAATAATAAGTCGCCTCTCTAGCAGGTTTCCTTATGGATATCTCGAAGGAAATAATCACTAAGATGAAATGAGATTGATAAGTTTAATAAGATTAGTAAAAGTGTCATCAATTTATCGTTGGCATGGAATGAACTTGATACGTAAAGAAATACACTCGTATCACATCACTTGCTCTTGCTCTTGCCGTAAGGATAATAGAATTTGTAATATTTATTGTCAGATGAGGGTGATTTTTAATTGATTTGAATTTTTAATTGATAGTAGTTAATTATTCTTTCGTTTATTCTCTTATCTACTTCATTAAGTATAACTTTGATTTGACTCTTCTTTTGAATTATTATTTTATTTTTCGTCTCATCTCTATGTGAGTGAAGTGAATATGATTAGTCAGGAATTCTGGGCTTAAATAACGGCAGTACGGGAATTCATAAATGTCGTATGCTTTTTTTTTAAATGTCGTATCGTCAAGGTACCCATGCAAAATGCTAAGCCGTTTTTAGACTCGCTCTGTCCTAGCC
>PEDP01000589.1:0-21009 GCA_002918395.1 Erysiphe pulchra | reverse complement strand
GTGAATACGTTCCTACCCATTCGACCTAGTTTAACTAGCATCTGGATGGTGTATTGGGAGAAATTAGGCACCGGGTGGGCATTGCTGTAGTTTGGAGGACCATGTATTCTAGATGTCTTCCGTACGTGTCATGTACAATATACGCTGGCTAGAGCCGACACAATAAAATATAAACTAAATCTAGAGGCTATACAAAAACTTTATAAGTAGTCTTAAGATCAAAATAGCAATGTTATCCATTTCCCTATCACTAAGTGCTAAACAACCGTGACAGATCTAGGCATTTAAATTTCGGTAAAATAGCCTAGAAGTCATTGTGATGCATATTATTGCTGAAAATGTTTAAAATTTTGTAATAATGTTACAACACTAACTCTATGAAATATACTGTAGAGTGACTGTGAAAACTTGAGCAAGACCTCATGGGTGTAATGTGGTGGGGTAAGGCTTATTACAAGTTATTTATGGCTACAAGTTACAACTCCTAAAAATGAATGCCATATCTCTTTAAAAAACAAAAACTCCAATTAAAACGCTAAAAGGCCGATTAATAATTTTCATAGAATGACGTTGATCTTCATTGAACCAAATTTAAATGACTCGGGGGATCATATAAACACCAAGACTTAGTCGCTGTGCAATTTAAATAATCGCGAGAGATATTTGAGTTTAGATAGCATCCAGATTAATTTAAGCTTAGCTTTTAATAATGCATTTAAGAGTATTTATTCGCAGGTGATAGAAAAGAACCAAAAGTTAACCAGAGTAGCTAACTTATGTGTTCACGAGCAACACCTAACTGGCTAACATCCCAGCCTTGAGTTTCGAGATAATAGCGAAATTCACGGTCTTCAGTTGTAATAGTATCTTGGCCAATCTGAGGAAGACCGAAAAAAGATAAGAGCGCTGTGAGAACACAAAAGCCACTGGACACGAAGAAAGGAAGTTGTGCACCGCGAATAGTGTTTGCACCACCACCAGCTTCTTCAATGTAAGGGAAAATGTAAGTCCCAATGAAAGCGCCTAGTTTCCCTATGGCAGCTGCAACTGCGTAGTACTGCCCACGGACACCAGTAGCGCAGGTCTTCGAGGCAAGAAGACCAATATTATCACCTGGTCCCAATTCACCGAGAGAGAGGAAAACGCCATAGACAATTGCAAAGCCAGCAACATTTTGTACTTGCGATAAAACTGGGTATAAGCCAGCCATTAGGAAGCCAACTATAGCTTGAGCAGTGACGCCAATTGTAAGAGCATATCGCGGACCCACCTTATCAGAAAAGACGGACCCAGCCATTGCACCTGGAATATAAAAGAGATTGATAACGGTGTTCCAGCCAAAGATTTTAGCTAGAGGTGCCGATTCCCCGTATATATTGGAGAGAATAGTGGAAGAAAAAATTCCAAAAGAGTATGTAGAAAACTATCGATTCATTAAGTCACAATTCCAGAGTAAGAAGCATTTTTGAAGATCTTACATCATAAAAGAACCAGATGAGACTAACAACCAAGAGTCTCCGCCAATAATACTTCATGACAAGTAGATATGGGATACTTACATTCTTCATGCTCTCTCTGGGATAGTGATTAGCAAGGACGAATTAAAAATTGAGCAGAAAATGAATCATTACTTACTTGGTAAACTCTTCAGGTTCTTTGAGCTTGTAGCGGGAAAGAATGAGAAGAATGGGTGGTACCACACCCAGGCCCAACATGAGTCTCCAAGCGAGACGTAAGTGACGGTCAGTACAAATGATTACGAGGAGATAAGGTACAAAAGCACCAATTACAAATCCCCAATCAATCATCACATTGGTAAACAGAATAAACCAACGGTTCCGCGAACCACTCTTCAACTCTCCAGTTGCTTCGGAACATGATACTGAGCCGGCAGGATATTCACCTCCGATTCCAATTCCGACAAAAAAGCGATAGGCTGTTAGTGCTGCGAAAAGACCTGATGTTGACCCGCCGATACCATAACTGCCGGCGCCGAGCGCAGCAAAGACAATTAGAATGAGAGTAGATACGAGTAAAGATCCCTTGCGAGACCATTTATCACTCGTATAACCAAATATTAATTGACCAAGCACTGTACCGGCGAAGGTGATGGCCGAGATATTTTTTTGGGCACTTGATTGAGTGTAGGCATCACCATACAAAGTTTTTAGGATTGTAGAAACAGACCCGATGACCTAAGCATAAGAAATAATTAGGTGAGTACATTTTTAAATCAATTTCTGAACAGAGAATAAGATAAGACAATCCCAGGAGACGGGTAAGAATAGGGAGGCAGCAACAAAAGAAAATATGGTCTTCTTGTACATTATTGATATACCCATCAGAGAAAAGTCCAGCACCACATGCCATCACAGTCCATATTTTTTCCCCATAACCAGCGTTGTTATCCTCATTCCCATGGTTTACAACTACTCCAGCCGATATCGATGCGGTTGAATCAGGCCCCTCAATCTCACAAGCATCACCGTCTTTAAATAGTTTGCTTACTTCTTGCTGTTCTGACATGATAGGTTTGCAATGTAGGGCTTATTTGGTTACCTTTTCCTGCTATCTACGGCCTTATCATCTGGATTAGACATCTGATATATCCAATCCACGTGGACTTATAACGACCTATAGTAGGAGAAATAGTAGCGTGAAAAAAAAAATTGTAGCGAAAGAAACCGACCATGCCCCCCTCTTCTTATCAGAGGGAAAATGAAGGAATCCTCCGTCCACACACGTTGATTTTCACGTTTCAGCTACAAATCGTAAATTTTGACAGAATATACGAAAGCCAGAGTATTTTACACGTGGTCCATAATTGGTATCGTGGTCCTGGGCCACCGGTTCAGCTGCCGAGTGGCGCACGTAAAGAAATTTGTAAAACCGCATGAATGTGAGAATTCGTTTAGTCAGTCGGTAAGTTTAAAATAATTCCCTCGTTTTTGTAAATCATGCTATACTAGGCTTAGTCGATCCATAAATAATTACCGTTTCTGCTGCTATCAACCAACATTTGGGAAACTGTAATACATTTTAGTTAACAACTTTTACTATCATTGGCTCTAAATTATTCAAGGAAGCCATGAGCAAAGGCTTAGTAGATCCTACCCTAGAAGGACTATTTCTACGCTAAATCTTAGCATCAGCAACAATATTATCCCAATTCTAGGGTAAGTGATGTTCAGTGGAGATAATAAGCAGGAGCTTATGTGGGTCTCTTGGATGGAGAGAAAATGATGTCAAAAAAGGACATAGCTTACGACTTGGAGATTTAATAGAGGAATCCTAATTTGTAGGAGTAGCTGGTATCAAAACCACGCTCCAGCGGCCCAAAAGACTTTGTACTGACTTTGTTTGCTCATAGATGATCAACAACAAAAGTAACGTAACGATCACTATCCGTTAAGATCGAATGATTCGGCCTGGAAATTTGTCGGAATTGAAGAAAAATGATACTGACCGTCCTCCTCTGAGCCCAAATCTCTAATTTCGGTCAAAGCGAGCTCCTGCTCACTTGTTAGACTTTTATCTTGTCTTTAGTACCGCTATTGCGACTTCAAAGCTGGCTGGATATTGCTTGTTTTCTATTTTTTTATCTCTACAATATAAGGCATTTTCAAGATATTAGAAAGGCTTAATATCAAGTTCGAATTTTGTCAGTCACTTGATTGAAAAATTTGTCTTAATGAGCATGCAATGGATGAAAAGTTTTTAATATTGAAGACAGAAATCCCAGTCGTGTATTCAGAAATTTAAAGATGTTACAAGTCATAGTTTTAAAAATTTAAAGCCTCAGGCAGTAAGGCTCTTTCAAGATAACTACTAAAGGGAAATGGAGAGCAAAGATAGTTCAGTCACGGCAATTGATGTTTTAATAACAATTCTTCATAATTAATTAGTTCAAATATCTAAGTTTAGTTTTTAATTTGCACTAGTTTGATTTGAAGGAAACATGCCCTCCCCATCTTCGACGGCGAACAGATAAAGTGCAGGGTTGTTTGTCGCCTCTAGAAGTTGAAAATCTAGAAAAAGCATAGAGCGCTGATTTGCCTAGATCTCATTTGCGCAAATCACAGCTCTTCTTTTTGGCTCGCCCCACTAAACTGGTCTCTGGGAGTACAACTGCAAAATCGAGATTTCTCCCCTATTAGGAAACGTGCTATTGTGTCGTTTTGTTCGGTGTGACTAGCCTCTGCGGCTGCTACCACAATCATTACAACAGCGTATTAGTCAACCTCCTATTTTGCCCATACTCATTAAAAAATCTCAGCTTTAGTCTAACGGACGATAACACACTAAATAATTAAAAATGGTTTCTTCTACTACTTCTACTAACCCTCCGTTATCTACATCTTATGAGAAAGAACTACTTGTAGCTCAGTTAGCCGTACAACGAGCAACGATTCTGACTAAGAAAGTATTTGAAGAGAAGGAGAAAGGTACGATAACCAAAGATGATGAATCGCCCGTCACCATCGGAGATTTTGGTGCCCAGGCACTTGTAAATCACGCTATTAAGTCTAATTTCCCTGATGATGGAATTATGGCGGAAGAAGAGGCTGGTGCGCTTGAAGAGAATCCTAAATTAGTTGATTTGGTTTGGGATAGGGTTCAAAACTCAAATCTCAAAAGTCCTGAAGCCCAAGCTATCCTGGGAGGTCCAATTAAGTCTACTCAAGATATGTTAGAAGCAATCGCTCGTGGGAACAGTATCGGTGGCAGAAAAGGTCGAATCTGGGTTTTGGACCCCATCGACGGAACAAAGGGATTTCTAAGAGGCGGACAATATGCCGTTTGCCTTGCTCTGATAGTGGACGGCCAAGTAAAAGTTGGTGTACTCGGTTGTCCGAATCTCAAGCTTATTGACATTGCATCTATAATAATAGATTCTAACCCAAATCAAACTAATATAAATGAGAATGGTATTCTATTATCAGCCGTTGAGGGTCAAGGTGCTGTAAGAAGGACTTTGGGCTTGGGTGGACTCGAAAAGAGCAGCTCAATTCGCATGCGATTAGTGAAGGATCTTTCCAAAGCAATTTTTTGTGAGAGTGTTGATGCGAGTCATTCGTCTCACGAAAATCAAGGTAAGATAGCTGCAGAATTAGGGCTAAACGAACCTAGTATTAGAATGGATTCCCAAGCCAAGTATGCTTCACTTGCTATGGGAATGGCAGATATTTATTTGAGATTTTCCGTAAACAGCAGCTATCAAGAAAAGATATGGGATCATGCAGCAGGTAATATCATCGTAAGGGAGGCTGGTGGAGAAGTTTCAGATACCCTTGGTCATAGATTAGATTTTGGCCAGGGAAGAACTCTTGTTAAAAATAAGGGTATAATTGCAAGCTCGAGAGAAATTCATCAAAAAGTTATCGATGCAGTACAGAAAGTATTAGCCCAGAAATAATAAATTTGGATCCATTTAAGGGGACTCTCATAGAATGAAGTTTGAGGAGACATTTGATACCGCTTTATTTAATCTTTTTCGACTTTAACTTGATCGTCTCCCCATTAACAAATATTCCTTTTCCTTTATATGGTTCCGGCTTTCTCCACATTCTAATTTTTGCTGCTAGCTGTGATACCATTTCCTTATCTGGACCTTGGAGCAATATTCTGGTGGGTTGGGGAACCGAGGCTTTGATACCCTTGGGAACAGGCAACTCAATTGGATGTGAATAGCCAACTTTGAGGGACACAAACTGCTGTCCCTCAAATTCTGGTTTTAATGTGATAGCTGTAGTTTCAATCGTGGCTCTGTATCCTACCCCGACCAAGCGTAATATTGCCGTGTGACCTTCAGAAACTCCTAATATATGATTGCTAAGATATGCGCGCGTTGTTCCTATCAATATTACTCAGTAAGGCGATGTTTTAACGGACATTTTGAATTCCTTCTCTTCTCCCTATGCAGCTGCCCCGTCTTCCTTGCTGAGGATGGAAAGGAATGTAAAAGCATACCCCACATTGCCCTTTGTATTTTTGATTCCTTATCCTGAACAGAAACACTTAGTTTACGCGCTTCTTCATCGTAATCAATGTTCACAAAGGAAGGTATCGACAAGCTCAATTTTCCTTTTTTTGCTAATAATTAGTGTTCTTTTCTTTCAAAACTTTGTATTATCGTAATTAACCTTTTATTTAAGGAGAATTCATATTCCCCTGTGCAATTAAGTTAAATAAAACATACCGAGGGGACCTTCAATTTCAGCTTTAGGATGATTTGCTTCACGCGATGCTGCAGTCTGACCACGTCTCGTAGGTGGTAGGAGGGCAAATTTTACTTCTGTTGGAACAGAAATGGGCGCACGTCCGACATAGGAAAATTGATTGGATGAGGTGCTGAAGAAAGAATAATTTTGAGATTTGAAAGAACTTGATGGAGATATCATGAGTGCTAGACATGGTTGCAATATTGGTGATCTGAATGTAAACTTTTCATATAGCGATAGAATCTGTTTTCCTGTGACGATGCCATTTCTTAACGAAGCTTTGGTCAGTCGCATCGTAGTAGTTTTGATGAGGTGCCTTTAGACCAAAGATGACAATTAGTTGGTGTTTAAACTGTCCACAATGATTACTTTTCAGAACAATTGTTCGTTAGATCCCAATATGACAACCACAAAAACTCCAATGAAATAAATTATAGAATTAATATATACGCTATATATCTTTTAAATCCCCTGGAAAACTAGAATACAATATTTTGTGTTGATACGACTTCAAGTATTATTATGTCAAAAATCTTGCAACCATCTGACTAGTAGCTTTCAAGCCCTCTACATTCCAGATTTCTACCAACATTTACAATCTAGAGCTATTAGATTAGTGAAATATGAGAAATTGAGCGTAGGCATTTATGCAATCGTCTATACTTATTCATTTTTGGCTCCATAATATTTTTTTATTCTACGTTTGCCGCTCACTAAATTCTAGTGTAGTATTCTGTCTTCTTTTATTTCGTTGATTGTGTAATTAAGGATAAACGAGGCAACAGTTACAGCGTAGGTTACAGAATATAATAATTCAAAGCTAACTTCACAGTGACCAAGGACGCGTTATGCTTCTAAAGAGGCTGAAAAATTTGTTGTTAATTTTATACACAGGCTATTTATTGATCCCTGATCTTTCGCAAGGTGGTTAATGGGAATTTCGGCATAATGAACCAAGGGTTAGAAATGCATTTCAGAACACTCTTCAATTGTTAAGCACATTTTGAACACCAGCCCTTAAACATATAAAATAATAAGTTGCAGAGTTGTTTCCTTTAAATTTCGAGAGGTTTTATTGGCTTCAAAGAAACTTGTCTTATTTGCAAAACTTACGAAATCTAGTCATCCATATGAATTGCCAGAGTGTATATGGCTCCGTTTCCACTATAGAAGACATCAAATTGATGCATTCGCTCCAATTGATTCGTTTCTGATATCCAGGACTCACCTAAATGGAAAATTAGGTTCTTTGGGAATATTTCTTCTATCCTATTCAGTCTTTATTTCATAATTTGGCCTGGATAGTTTTTTGCAAAAGAAGAGGATAAAAATTCTACGGTTAATTGAGCTTAGTAGCCATTTATTAGATGCGATTAGATCAACCAGATTCGAGGCTCGTAGAAGATGATAATGACGCCTTCAAACCTTTTTCAGCCTTCTAGTAGATAAGTACGTTTTATTAGGCAAAAGTTATAGAATTATGTGCTTATTTATCTATTAACATCTTAGGAGAGGCTTTCTCCTTTTTTCACCCTTTTCTTTTGTTAAAGTAAACAGAAGCTATGAAGCATTTTAAAAATTGGGTACGGCTCTACTTTTTTTCAAAATCAGGATATCAATATGCATTTAATAATCAAATTACATATAGTAGTATGTAAAAGGCTTTGGGAAAAGATACAATACTTAAACTTTAAAATTCAATTGCTCCCTTCCTTAGATGTCAGAGGACGAGATTGATTTGGAAACTACGGAAAAAAAAGTCGTTGACTGATAGCACCTATTATGAATCTTTTGTTAATGGTCAAATCTATGTTCTTGTAACTGGATCCTACACGCACAAAATATTTATTCTTATTGCTCATCCAAAAACTTAGAAGTGTATGACAAAGGGCTTGTAAATAAGTTAATTCAAAAGACTTTCGATTTTTCATAGAGAAATCTTCTGTATCTTATTTTACAATAGATCAAGTCCCAGTTTTATGAATTTGGTCGAAGATTTTATTATTACAATTATTTTTATGCATCTGCATTCGCATTTGAATTTTACCTGATTTTATATAAATCTTTATGTCATTTCATCCATCATTGAGCTCTCGATACACTCATAGTTTCTTTAATAAAAACCAGGGATTGTTCAGCAAATCATGTTTATTAAGTCTTATGGCTCCTATTTATTCGCCATAAGTGTACTCAACGCATTAGTCTACTGTTGCATAGCCAAAAAGGCAGCCTCAGAAAGTACTAAACGATTTACTTCTTCTATGTCTTTATTTTGCTAAAATATTTCCAGAGAGTGCGAAAGGGAACTCACTATTAGAGAGACTGAAACGCTTAGATCCGAATCAACTTTTGGAGTCAAAAGTGCGTCAACCTAAAATTTACATGCAAGCAACTCTAGAATTAAAGAGACTTTGTGATCAACCAATTTGTCATCGTATGGCAGCTTATCTTTTGATGAATAATTGCAAAGGCCTGAATGAAATTGATGAGCAAAATTACAATTCAAATCGTGGACAGATTCAACAAGATCAAGTTGATGCTTTTGCTGCAACTCTGACTATGTGTGATATGGAAAGGGCAAAATTTGATGTTCCCAAATCGTGTTTTCATTTTACAAGCATTAGCCTTTTGAAAGCAGCAGAGCTCGGAGTCGATTTGAAATTTTCCTCACAAGAGGTGAATAATTGTTTACAAGGTCTTGGAAAAAATGCAAAGCATTGGGCGACCTGGCTAAGCTATAGAGACTCTGCCTTACTTTTTTGTAGAGCAGCCCGTTTGAGTATTGAGAGGGGTAAGTAAGTAATTTAAAATGTAATTTTATTGCTAATTCTGTATGTAGATGAATCTATTGCCCTACATCGAGAATTGATGGCCATCATGAAAGAATTTACGAGAGATCTTCACTTAGATCTTAAAGATTTGAGAGAGGGGGTGTCTTATCATAAAAGCTTGATTGATTCTATATTCAAAAAGATTAATTTTGACGCTACAGACTGGAGATTAAAGATGGATAAAATTTTTGGCGAAGTGTCTCAAAATATTAACGTTCATCTAACAATCTATCTAACCTTATATAGTCTGCTAATTATTGAAGGACGCCCGTCTAGAAGTAAAAAATATCATCCAAGAGAGTGCAAATGCACGTCTGAAAATTGGGGATATCTTCTCCATGATCTTAAGAGACAGTTCGCAAATAGCTGAAAACCATCGACATGAAATTGAACTTTCATCAATACAACAAAGTAAACAAATAAAGCTACTAAAGGATTCATTATCATCATCAGAAAAATACGCAAAAGTTGTCCAAAATTCCTTGGTATTAAATAAAAATTTTAGTTTCTAATTTATTTCAATTCTAACTTTCTTTAAAGCTCGGCATGCAAGAATCAATATTGATACTTCTAGAGCGACAAGATAATGTAGAGAGGGTTTGTAATAACCTCAGTCATCGACCAACCATGAGTTGCTAATTTATGAACATTTAGCAAACCCAGAATTTTCAAGGTTATCTCATCAACGCTTCTACAATTCTTCATAATCATACCAAAGAGCTTGAAAAAGCTGGCTCGGCCGTCATAGGGATACACAGGGATTTAGAAAAGGCCTCATTGACCACATCATCAATACTTCACTCACACATGAGTAGTCTTTCATGGACTTTATGTGCAGTGGGCATTAGCAGTCTAGTAGCATTTTATGTAGGACATTGTGGCTTTACATCAAGCTTGATTGGAAATTCAATATTAATCTTCAGTGGTAAGTAATAATTTTTTTAAAAGTTTTGTCTTACATTTGACACGTAAAGGATTCATCGTCGGTAATATGACAGCACCCATGAGATACTTTGCTTGGTCGGTGATTGCTCCTAAAAATATATGGATCTACCTTATTGAAGTATGTAACTCAATTTTGATATCCGAACCACAATCTTCCTACATTTTCAAGACCAATGTTTCGGAAAAGAGATTCGAAGTTGGCCATCATAATAGAACATGAAAAAGACAATCAAACAATCAAATTGGTATACCATCAAATAGAAATGGAAATTCATCTCATGTTATGATTCTGTGAAAAAACGGTAAAAAGATTTGCTAAAATTCTCCAAGAAAGAATTGGTTATTATATATAGTGCTTGACTTTAGAGCACTGAGCAAGTAAATTTTTATTCTTTGGTCCATAAAACTAGCTATTACTCATTTACTTAAAGATCTATGGATCAGTGCCCTTAAAGAATTGTTCTATGTTTTATGATTATATATTATAGTATCGTATTAGCTAAATTCAATTTAGAAGAGATTTTGATAATATGAGCTCCTATGATACTTTTAATAACCATTGTTTACTTTGATCCTAAAACACATGGAAGACTGATATTTTTGCCTGCGTCTTTGATGAATTTGATATCTTATTTAAAATACCAACATTATGGCTAGCTATGATTTGATTGGTTGCAAATTCAAGCCTAGATCATAATAGGTCAAAGCTTATCCAGTGACGACAACAAATGTAGTATCTATACTTGGATTTACGACCATGAACACTATTTCAAGTCTAACTTTATTAACGTCTCGATTTTGATCAAGATTTTCTTGCTAGTAGATTTGAATTAAAGCTCAAAAAATCATTTAACTACTTCACATTTTGCGTAATCGTCGTCTGCCTAATTTGCTCTTTGATGAAAGGCACTCTTTATTACATTGTTTCCTTATAGCATCGCTCTTGGGCTTAACTAACATTGAATGAAGTACTTAATAGCTCTTCTGATACAATCTTTTAAACTTTGCTACAACATATGAGTCACCTCCTTTGGGAATACTACTACAATGAGGAGCTTGATAAATTTCGAGGGCTATTGTTTAATAACCTTCAAGATGTATCACAATCATATTTCACAAGGCGGATGAGCATAAATATACACAGAAGCCATGGTGTAAATACTAGTAATCTTAAACTCTCAGCAAAGCAGCGAAGAATCTCTGGCCAGAATGAAATTCCAAGTGGAGCAAAAGAATCGCAATATATTATTGGTCGTGCTGAAGTTAACAGTCGAGACTCTAGTGGACTAACAATTCTTCACCGAGCTGTATCTTCTACTTCGAAAACCATGAATGGGATTGCGATGTCCCTTCTTGATCATCCTGCAATAGATTTATATGCACAAGATAAGGAAAACGGCTGGACCTCGTTGCATAGAGCATTGTACTTTGGAAATGCTACTATAGTTAGAGCAATAATTCAAAAAGAATTGGATTGTGGAGATATAAGATCAGCAAGCGTATCACGAAAAGGAGTCTGTTCAATTTTTGAAATAAAGGATTTTGAAGGGAATAGGCCTCTTGATCTATATAATTTGACGATTCCCAAAAAATTATTAAAAGAATCGAAAATTTTAGATCAAGATTTTGAGTCTGATGAAAGTGAAGAAGATATAAAAAATGAAATTTCGTTCCTACCTTCAGAGACTACTCATCAGCTCTCGATTGATGGGGACGAAGTTTTAGCTTGGGGTAGTAATCGAAATCACGGGCTTGGATTTAGGGACCAGGATGATAGACATTTTCCTGAAAAGATCACTTTAAAAAGGCCGAATAATCTTTTATTTAGATTCTATAGAGAATATCTGGAAACTTTGGATGATGATAGATTTAAGATGAATGCCTCTTTTCCTAAATCTGTCGAAGATTTGCCAACTCTGATTTTAAATCGTCCAATCATAATCCAGGATGTAGTCTTATCAAAGCTTCACAGCGCAATATTGACTACCGATCCTGAGTCAAATCTTTACATGTGTGGTTTTGGCCCAGGGGGTAGACTTGGTACTGGAGACCAAGATACTCGATTTTCTTATGTTCCTATATACGGTGGTGCTCTTTCTGGGTTAAAAGTAAGTAAAGTTGCTTTAGGACAAAATCACACCTTGGCCCTTGTGTCAGATGGTTCTATCATATCATGGGGCTCCAATTTACATTCTCAACTGGGATACTCAATTCCACGTTCTCTCAAGGATGAAGACCCAGTGTCTCTAAGTCCTCGAGTCATTAGTGGCCCCTTGAAGAGAGAAAAAATAGAAGGGATAGCAGCATCTAGAATTCATTCTGTTGCATATTCATCAAATCATCTGTTTACCTGGGGTGAGAACGAAGGCCAATTAGGCCTGGTAGATTCTGAATCTCGAATTCTTAAACATCAATCAGAGCCTCGTAAAGTTGCTGCATCACTTTTTAAAGTACCAATTATTTCAGTCTCTGCCATAGATAATGCTACGATTGTACTTCTATCTACTCATGTTGTGTTTGTTTTTGCCAATTATGGTTATAAAATTGTTAAATTTCCATTATCTGAAGATCTTTCTCCATTCAATATGAAAGCAAGCTCTCATTCAAGGTGCTATGATCCAAAGTCGAATCATATTTCATCTATTACCGCAGGTGGTAATACGATTGGAGCTGTCACGATCCGGGGGGATTTGTTTATTTTAAATGTGCGGACTAATTCTGCAAATATAACATCCAATTCAACTAGTCCCCCTAAAATTAAAGACGCTCTATCACCTCCTGAACGAGTTTGGTCACTCAGAAAGGGTCATTGGGATGGAATTAAATCTGTTGGCATTACTGAAAACGGCTGTGTAATAATCTGCACCCAGGCTGGTGTAGTATGGCGTCGAGTCAAGAGATTAAAGGCTCGTGAATCTTATAAAAACGATTTGTCATCAAGTCGGAAAGATTTTAAATTCGAACGTATTCCTAGGTTAACAAGAATAGTAGCTGTCCGGAGTTCAGTTCATGGAGTATACGTCGCAATACAAAAAAATAGTGAAATTACTGGATCTAGCATTCCAGTCTCTAACCAATCTCTCTGGGCGGATATAAATCCTCTTTTGATTATTGGCAGTAACAAAGCTTCGGAATCAGTAAAAATTTACAATACTAAAGATGACTTAACAACTTCTACGCTGGAACTACCAAAATTTCTCATAGAAAATACTAGTATTTCTGAGTTAGAAGCTTGTATTACCAAACATTTACTCTACAAATTTCGTAGTGAAAGTTTTGATGTAGAAGTTGGAAATTCAACGTCAAACATTAAGATACCAGTACACAGTTTCGTACTTGGTAGGAGCTCAATCCTTCTAAATGCCTTAGCTGACTTTCAAAATTTTCCAACAAAGGTCATAAGCAATGAAATTTTCTCCATGAAATATGTAAATTTCGAGGAAAAAAACCCGAGAATATCTTTAACTTTTGAGAAAATGAGCTTCCTTACTTTACTTAATCTCATCATTTATATGTATTCAGATATTTTGATCGACATGTGGGATCTCATACATAATTCTCGGTCGATAACTCAAAGATTCCAGCAAGTTCGAGCTGAATTGATCGAACATGCTTGCCATTTAAGACTTGATGAAATTTGTGTTGCAATGCGTTCAGTATCTTTACCTAAAAAGAAACTTAGCTTTGACATGTATTTTGCAACCTTAGATCCACGCTTTTTCGATAATGGCGATACAATAATAGAATTGAAAGATTCAGAAATGAACGCTCACAGTGTTATTTTATGCCGGCGATGTCCATTTTTCGAAGGTCTTTTCAATGGCCGTGCTGCTGGACGATGGTTGTTAAACAGACGCCAGGAAAATTCAAAACATATTAGGGTTAACCTTAAACATATACATTCCAGTATTTTCCGCTTTGTGCTCCGTCATATTTACTCTGACGTTGGTATGGAGCTGTTTAGCGATATTGTTTGTGCTGATATTGATGAATTCTGCTACTTATTACTTGATGTCATGGCTGTGGCGGATGAACTAATGTTAGACAGATTGTCACAAGTCTGTCAAAAGATTCTGGGAAGCTTTGGTGAGTACTAATTCTCACCGAAATCAATTTACTGATTTGATATGAAGTTAATGATAGAAATATATGTAATCTACTTAATGTAATTGCTCCATGTTCAGTACCAAATTTCAGGGAATTCGCTCTCAAATACATCTGCCTAAATCTAGAATCAATGTTAGAAAATCATTTGATAAATGATCTTGAGGAAAATCTTCTCGAGGAGCTTGGTGAGATCATTCGTCAGAACCAAATGATTTGTCTCCCAATCATAAAAAGTGGAAAGACTGAATTCGACTTCTTTGAAAAATTTCCAGAACTTATGGAAGAGATAAGGGAAGAAAGAATTCGTCGTCTGAGAAACTTGACATTTATAGCGCAATTGAGAGATAATTCTTTTATGTCATCTTTCAATAAATCCTTTACTAGCTGTTCAGAAGTCATACATGGCTCACAAAATAAGAATATCCCTATCGATAATCACAAGCGCACCGAAGAGTCTCCATCTAGCAGCAATACTACGCTCAAATTCTCTCCCAGTAATAAGAATTCAACTAACTATAGTGATCATAATGTGACGCCCGTTAAATCTTTAGAATCTTTAGAATCTGGAGCACAATCTGGTGATATTTCTGATGATATTCCTAGATTGAATAAAAATATATCTAAACTAGATTCATTTGATGAGTTATCAACGAAAAAATGTTTGGAAAATTCCTCAACTTCAGCTAAAGGCTGGTCATCTACACGACCAACGTCCTTAAAAACTGATATGCGAGAAATTATGGCACAAGCTGAATCAAGTCATTCTTCAATTTCATCAGTCACTCCCTTATCGCGGAAGTTAAAAGATGAAATAAACACTAAACTTAGTCAGCCAAAGCTGTCCCAAAAAGAACGCAAGAAAAAACAATTCCAACAAGCCACAAATAAAATACAGCTGTCTGAGCCATCTAGAAACGATAAACCGCCTAATCAAATAACTACTCCATGGCGCACCCCAGTACGAGGCCCTAGTATATCAATTGGTGACTTTACTGATAAACCTCTATCAAAATTCGAAAGTTTTCAGAATGATCAGAGCTCTTCACTTACTAGAGCTAAGCCTGCAAAATTACCTGAAAGTCATTCACCGAGTGAAACACGTAATAAATCTCGGTATATAAAGAAAAACCCAAAACAAGCAAGTCAAACAGGATCAGAAGGAGTCTTTGTACACTCAAAAAGATACATTGTGTCGGTTAAAAATGCTGAACCAGCGTTAACGCTACCAATGGCAGATATAATTGGACAGCAAGAAAGAGAGCAAGAAATTATCAAGGAAGCTATGTCAAGGCGGAGTTTGCGGGAAATTCAAGAAGAACAAGCATTTCAAGAATGGTGGGACAAGGAAAGTAGAAGGATACAAATGGCAGAAGCGGAAGAAAACGAAAAAGCAGCAAAAAACAGTAATCGTGGCGGGAAACATAAAGCGGTTGCTGATAGAGCCAGTCATAGACGGAGGAAATATCAAAGTAAGGAAAAATGAGACGGAGATGTAGATTTATTTACTCCGAAAAAAGAAATACGTTTTAAAAACGAAATATGTGATAGGGAAAGATTACATACTCATACTCATTCAAAAAATAATCTACTTGTTTTCCGAGTACTTAATCAGTAAAAGTAGTTCTTTTAACTTTTTTCTGTCGGTCGGATTGGAAAATCTACTAGTAGCTATAGTGTCAGACATTTATATGGGTAATATATTTCAAACAACTAAATACATCAAAGTATTATGGTTATGAGCTTGTGCAGGACATTATGCTACCTATGAGTGGCAGATGTGTACATGTGATAACAACGGATAAATATAATACTAAATAGTTGGTAGGAATTGTTATACTAAAAAAATCATTTTGGCAAATTAGATACGATGAATTTTACTCCATTATATACACTACATACACACATAGATCATTGACTATATTATACTAGAACTTTCTGTGGTAACGTGTGTAAATGGTGATGTCAACTCCATAGCATTCCAGAGTATTCCATTCATGAGAAATAGTGAATAGTGCCAAGGCAGGGATATTTTATCGTTACTGTCTGTGCAGTACTTACTCTGGATGTCTCTACCCGAAACTGCCTAGTCACAACACAAACCCCCTTCTCTTCCAAAATAGCGAATTAATTATTTCATGATGTGTGCAGATTTTTATAATTCAGTAGTTAGAGATGAAAGAAGAAGGGAGAGGTTTGTATAGCCACATTCTTAAACTTTATATTTTTGTTTTTTTCATATCTCCTTTCTACGCTACCTATCTGTGAGGTCGATCTGATTATTTTCTCTTTAAACTATTAATCTTATATATTTTTCATTAGCGTTCTAATAAGCGTTCTAAATTTACTGTTAGAAATCGAGTTTTTTACATTTTGTTACATGTACCTACCTACTTTTCTGATCTAAACTGAGTTGAATACATTTGTAATATTTAATGTTCCTAAATCGTTTTTATATTCAATCTGTAAAGATATCTACTCTATAGTTGTATAATCATACTGATATTATAACTCCCTAAAAAGAGTAATTCTTGTGTAGATTATCTGCACGCTCTTCGTTGGCCAATCAATACTCGAGCGCTTCAATTTGGTTTCCCACCATTAACTTGTACCGGCTAGAGATCTACACAAAAATTCCTTTTTTCAGGTGATTAGATAATTAATTTGGCCCTTTTTATATCCGATATTGTGAATACCGTAACATAAATGCGAATGCGATTCATGCGTGGAAGGTGGTTATGCTAAATATCGTCTTAACGGCTGTCATTCTGAAAAGATATTGTATTGCTTTATTTGAAAGAACTTTGTTTGTCCATTAATCAACAAAATTACATTATTTAACCCAAACTTAGTCGTCGGAATCAATATTAAGAGCTTGCAGCTGATAAGATTTACAATTTGAGCATCTAGCATCTTCAACAGAGTTTAAAAGGATCAAAAGTTTGGTGAAACGGCTCGAACTAATTTAACAAACCAACATTGCTATATTGAGCGAACGATATAAAATTAGGTCAAAAGAATATTAGATATAATAACTCTATTTCCAAGCAAAATAACAGACGAGTTTTTAAATGAACGAGAGTAGTTGAGCTAATATTGCAATACTCTCTATTTCGACGATAACTACAAAGTTTCAGTAGTTGTACCGTTCTTTTCTTTTATCAATGTGTCTCCGACAATTCGTTCGAATGCAAGTATTTCATTTTTGCCTGACGCAATTGATCCCAGTGTGATAAATTTTATTCTTTTTAAATTTTCCCATGACTTGTGATCTTTACACAGTCCTTACATGGAGCATACCTAATAAGTCAAGAGCGTTAATTTCCTTGCGTCGTACGTTACAATGTAGCCCAGACTAGCTGTATCGATTCAGATGAATTAAATTGCCTAATCAATGAAATATAAATTCAAGATCTGGTAATGTGCGGAAACTTAAATCTCTAACCTGAGCGAAGCTAGGCGGATGCCTGGATGGATCACCCTGTAATGTTATAACTAAATGGCTTCATAATTGCACTTATTTGCACGCACACCGCCACTTGGGACGGCTCCGGGTTAACCCGTGTTGTGTTTGGGAAAAGGACTTGGCATGTGTCTCATCATGGTGAGGAATAGCTTTTGTGTAAGTACCAATTATGGCTTTTGATCATAAAGACATATTGTATGTTTGTAGGAAGTGTAAGGTCTGATTATTTCCATATCAGATGAGACAGCCTTTGATTCTCAGTGAGTGAGTGGCGATAGAGGCAGGGGATATTGTGACACTTACACTCTTTCTTCTGGAATCGATAGACCATCAGATATTAACAGGGGCTTCAGGGGAAAGCTACACTTGCTGAATGTGGTAACAGCCCCGCTAATTTGTATTTGTGTGTAGGTTTAGTCAAGTGTATAATGTGAGGAAGGGGTGTTCTCCATTTTGGCTGAGAAGATTGTCGAGCTGCCGGTGGACTATGAGAGTCAAGTGAAATAAAATAAACGGATAACTCTAGTCAAGTTTAATTCCATACCTAAACTAATTCTACATCGACCCTAATATCACAATCTCACATTGTGTACGAATACCTATTATCGAACCTATTTAAAATATCATTGATTCCAACTCGAACCCGTTTTCTAATCCCCATCACTTGAGATAAATAAACTCCAACATCCAAATATCTCTATTATTTAGGCAGCTGGTACATAACAAATACAGTATATCCTAACGTAACCTGAAATATGATATCTCCAGGCGCCCAGACTGGTAATTTGGTCAGTCGGCAGGTTTCAATGCAAAGTGCAATGAGTGAGGATGCTGTTCCGACCGAAGATCCAAAAAATGTTAGTATACATCGCTCAGCGTAGACAAATTTTTTGGCTCATAAATGATTTCTGGATAGACAGTAGACCTGCTATTTGAGCGATTTACTGCATGGAAGTTTGTCGTGGATGCTCTTGAAGACTACATAAATACAACAGAAAAAGTTCAAAAATCTCAGGCAAAAGAATATCAAAGGGTCCTAAAGGTTGGTCGAATAGTACTGTAACTTCTTAGACGAAATTCTAATATTTATAGACACTCCAAGGCCCACTGAAGGCTGGTCACCATTTCGACCAGAAAGTAGGGGGTATCGCTAGTCTTTTCGAGAATATACGTCAAAACACCCAGGTATGGTGCTCAGATAATATCTTGACTACATCACTTAACCAAAGCAGGGATTAGTAAATTCATATCTTGAAACCGAGAAAAACATAAAAGGGACAATAATTCCAGTAATTGAACAGCTTCGGAAGGAAATTAAAATTCAGTCTAAGGAATTTACTTCTGGAGCTGTCAAAGGAGCAAAAGATGTTGAAAAGGCACGAAATCTAACACAGAAACATATAGAACTTCTGGGACAAAATGTGGCTGGTTTTGAATCGAGTGGTAGCCGATTGCATAGTACCGAAGACCCTTACGTTTTGCGTCGTGGTGTCGTTCATCATCTTCACAAACAAATAATCGAAGAAAATGGTCAACGCCAAATACTTGCCTCGTTACAAAAAAATTTCCATCAATTTGAACAACACGTCATCGAAGTAATTCAGACTTCTCTTTCTTCCTTAACTCACTTTATGAATACTCAAGCCCAGTCCCAGCAAGAACATTACTCTGATGTTATGAAGACAGCACAAGCTATCCCACTTGATTTTGAGTGGAATGGATTCGTATCTAGGTCTGGTGATATGCTAGTAAATCCCTCTATATCCGACCGATGTATAGATACAATCACATTTCCTAACCGAGATCATAAATCTACAAGTCCGATTATTGCAGGAACTCTAGAGCGAAAGTCTAGGAATAAGTTAAGTTTTGCGGGGTTTACTACTGGATATTATGTTGTAACTATGAGCAAATTCCTTCACGAATTCAAAGATGAAGACTGTGTTCATAAGGATCCTGATCCAGAATTATCTATCTACCTCCCTGATGCTACAATCGGTGTTACCAGCGGCGAGAAATTCAGCGTAAAGGGCAAAGATGTGAGTAAAGGATTAAGTAGTAAACTCTCAGGTAACTCTGACTTGCACTTCAAAGCTGCTTCACCTGAAGAGGCGCAAAAATGGGTTTATGCATTACAAAGTGTTATTGGCCAGACTCATTTGACGGTCAACGATTCAATGGAGAAAACAGTTGAAGAGGAAGAGGAGGAAAAAGAGAAAGAAAAAGTAGCTTCTAGTCCACCAATTTACACCGAAGAAACTTCTGTAGTGATAACAGAAAAAAAGATCTTACCATTAGAGCAGCCTCAAAAGAAAGCTGATGAAATTCAACAAAGTCCAATTACAGAAACGCCAGGACCTTTAAGCTCTAATTTAGTCGATAAGAAGGTTGCAGACCCAGAAGAAATAAAGATCGAAGAAATAAATAAATAAAATTAGTCAATTGAGAATTGAGAATTCGACTGTAATTACTTGATTATCGTCAAGAAGAGGGCCAAGGATTTTATTATTGCACAAGTGAACTCAAATTTGATATATAATACTGTTAAGTTTGATACCTTGAGATTGCAAACAAATACGGAGGATATGTGCTCGATCACAAAGCTTTACTTCACTGTGCTGAGCGACAAGAGCTTTATGTTACATCAACACCAAACAAATGAACACGGCAACAATATAATTCTAGACTTGAGCTAACTCAGAGTCTCATAGACCTAAATGATGGAGTTCTAGCTCAAATCTTAGATACCTAAAAATTAATCCATAATTGAAGTGTTGACTAAGAGGAGCTTCAATTGATTATAGTTTTTTCACTATAAGTAAGGTATTTTGGATCAATTCGAAATAAATTATTTTTAGCAAAAGGAGCTTTTTTTCCCTCTGTATCGACGTTTATCCATCTCACCGAAGATATTGAGATACAAGTTTGATAGGCATGAAAGGCTTAACGACGCCCTTTCTGAATAATCTAATTAATTTTTTCCTCTGAAGTCAGTTGGAAGTTGATATAATAATACTGTATGATATGTAGTGTTTTTCGCTAAACGGTAAAGAGCTTAATAAGATATTTTAGAAATTATACTACGTACTTATTTTAGATTTTGTTCTGTTTATTAACGTATTAACGTGCCTAATTTTACATAATAGCAGAGCACAAGTAAGATCGGATGGGTTCAACTTAACTGTGTGGCTCACCTCGTCCCACCTGAATGACTGCAGCTTTGCTGAATTATTTAAATATTTTGATCACTAAACTTCCGTAGCATGTAAGATCGTATACATACTAGAAAAGCCTGTTCCGATGGAACAGAGCATCGAAGAAATAGAAGCATCGAAGAGAGGAGATGTGTCTCTTTTTTTTTTGAGTGAAAAGGCGGAGAATTGATGGAGATAGTGGAGGGTGATGTATTTGGCGCTGAGTAAAGCGAGTAGTTAGGCGAACA
>PEDP01000588.1:0-21045 GCA_002918395.1 Erysiphe pulchra | reverse complement strand
CAGAAGGAACGATTATATATATATATCTCTCTTTCTCTTTCTCTAAACCTTCATTCCCTCTATTTCACTTTCCTACTGGAGAGGAATGAGGTAAGTCGAAAAGACGTACCCAAAATATTTTCTCTTCTTCAAGACTTTAGGAGAAGATAGGGCAAAGGGAGGAAGCTTGTTCGCGGTATTTGCAAGATTTTGGGGGGGAAGAGCATTTCTTTTATCGTGTAAATTTATTTATAAAATAAGGTTGGTTATATAAATATACATTTGATACAGAAATTAATACAGTGTTCATATAAATTTTTTTCTCGCCTCTTTGATTGAATAAAGATCAGTGAAGATGTAGCAATGGAAGGAATTGAAAAAATAGAAAATTCGAAAATTCGAAAGATCTTTGTGAGGATTTAGATGGTTATTGGTGTGTTTAGATATCATATGGAAGTATGAAACTCTTTATTTTTAAAAAAAAATAACAAAAATAACTCCTTTTCCTTTCACCTCTTTCCGTTCCCCCCTAAACCCCATGCTCCATGAAAAAAAAATATGTAGAAAAGTGATCAAGAAAAGGGTAACTTTTTTCTTTTTTAAAAGAACGAATGATAAATTACTTTCCAACGTGGCCATCTATTTCGTTCTTCAATCCAAGCTCTCCGTTGGAATTCATTTTCCCAAGTATTTCGACCCGTCACCAGATCTACATCGTTAGCATCAACACATTGAGTCCGATACCATAATTTATAGCCGAAAAATAAGATCATAATGATAGGGACGGGCGAGTAAGCGCCGAAAAATTTAATGGCGCGATCAGTAGCTCGTTGAACATTATCACCTTGAGGGGATATAGCTACCCAGAATTGAGCCACGAGAACTAGAATTAGTGAGAAAAAACCAAAATATGATCCTAAGATTCCGATTGGTGAGCGGTAAATGAGATCATTTGGATGTAAACCTTGATAGACCCATGCACGACGAAATGCGATGTGAGTATAACAAATAGAACACCAAGCAAGAATAGTCGAAACACCCGTTAAAGTGAGAAGCCAGTTAAATGCCATGTGACGGAGAGAAGTTTCATAGATGAAAGCAGTTAAACCGAATAGGGATACAAGACCAATATTAACCAAGGGACGTCCTTTGTGATCCACATATGCCATTACACGTGGAGCTTGACCTTGTTCCGCAAGTGCAGCAAAAGTACGTGTCGAACCGTACATGGCACTATTAGCCACTGATAAGACAGCGATTAAGATGACAGTGTTCATAGCTAAATCAAGGCCAATTATCCCAGCAGATTGGATTGCAATTATAAACGGAGAGGCCTTACTATCCATATCGTTAATATGATTGAGTTGCGGAGAATTATGAGGAACTAAAAGACCAATCATCGTAATTGTAATGATGTAGAGAATAGCAATATGCCAAAATGCTTGTTTTATAGCTTTAGGAAATGCTTTTGACGCATTTTGTGTTTCTGCTGCTGCTAAAGCCACTATAAAAAAAAGTAAAAAAGAACTTATATGAGCATTCCGAAATATTTAAAGATAAGTAATTTGAGGTAAAACTAACTCAGTTCGAATCCAGTGAATGAAAAAGTAGCTTCGACTAATACGCTGCAAAACCCTTTAAAGCCGCTACATGGATATGTTAGTTTGGATTTTTCTCTTTATCTTCAACACCTAATTTTGGTACTCACTTATTAAAAGCACCTGGATTCCTCCAATACTTGGTGCCGATATAACCAGAGTCTTGCGTACCGGCACAGTTAATTATAGCACCGAGAATACTGGAGACCTGTGAGCCCCTTTTTCTTAAGACTATTAAATATAAGAAAAAAACAGTAAAAATCCACTCACATGAAGCCAACGATTGCTGTTACCTTCAGAATTGAAAATGTGTATTCGATCTCTCCGTATACCTTAACATTAAATAAGTTGATGGAAATAATTAATAGAAGGAATCCAGCAGTAGCAACCCATCCTGGGATAGAGGAGTTCCAGTACTCGAGTGAAATAGAAGCAGAGATTATTTGTAAAGGGAAGATAAAAGTCCATAGTAACCCATAGGTCCATCCAAAAGCAAATCCCCATGCTGGATCGATAAAACGTGTTGCAAATGCGCTAAAAGATCCTGCAATCGGGAAAGCTACAGCCATTTCTCCAAGTGCCTGCATTACACAAAAGAGAACAACGCTTAAAAGCAAAAATGCTATTAAAAGTGACCCGGGACCACCCGTAGCCAAAGCTGGGCCGGATTCTATAAAGAGGCCAGTACCTATTTATCAACATTATTTAATTAGCTTTCTCAGGTACTTGACAGTTTAGCCAAAATTATTTCGACAGAAATCTTTTTTTAAAAAAATAAGCTAAGAACTGTATAAAAATTTCGGAAACAGACCTATTGAGCCACCAATAGCTATCATCTGAATATGTCGTCCTTTTAGTCTCCGCCTTAAAAGTGTATTTGCAGTATTCCAAGCCGCTGCTTCGGCATTGAAACTACGTCTTTCATCCCCAACTGCCAATGCATATTTGCGATTAAACTCGGCACTGAAAGATCCAAAACTTCTCTTTTGTTGAAATTGACAACTTTTCTTGGGTGCTGAGAGAAGTGACTTTCCAATTGACCTTGCACTGTAGTAGTTTGTAGCTGCCATCCCATGGGAACCCATTCGTAGTAGTATATGGGTTACTTGATGTCATAGATCAATTTTTATCATCTGGTGTAGTGTAAGTTTTTTTTCTTTTTCAGCTGATGCACGCTTCCATTATCTGATTAGTGAAGCGTGAATGGATTTGATAACAACCATTTTCGTATATCTTCCATTAGTTGTATCGCTAACGATAATCAAGATATCTTTTTTTTATTTTGATTTTTTGAAAAATAATAAAGACGCTAAAATCTAGGACTTCTTTTTCGTGCCTATACTATTAGGGCCTTTACTTTTGAGGGGTGACAATTCATGACTTGGCGTGGCGCGGCACAGCGAATGTGATGCGAGTCAGGAACTCTGTCAAGTAAGGTTGTGCATAACAATTATAATATAAAACCGAATTTATTATATTTGATAGCTTGGGTGAAACCACAACACTCCTGCATAATATTTTTTAAGCTTTTTGTCAGTTTTAATTAAATCAAAGAAAATTATTATGGAGTCATCTAATTTAGTAATCTATCATTTAAGTTTAGAGAGTACATCTTTTTTTATTTACAGCTTGACGAAACGTTTTACCGAGGCTACCGAGGCTCATTTTTCGAGAACCCATCCATTTGTTTTTCGTTCAATTAACCAATAACCTCAGTTTGCCAACTATTGATAAAATATGGAGATTTAAAGAAAATTAAAAGTTAATATTAAGTTAGTAGTGCAATGTGGTTTTCAAAATATCAGCCTCTTCATTCTGTAAGGAGTTTAATATGGCAGGAGACAAATATGGCCATACCTTTGCTTCCAGAACTGGAATTCATTCCCAGTCGTAGTTTGTCTGTACCTGAACTAATGTGATTTTGCTCTTGAATAGTATGGGTCATCTTGTAATAAGGTTGTGGCCGATAAAGGAACCGAGGAGATGAATAAAGCACGTGTGTAGAAGACTCGCTCGAGTCTCTTCTTTCTAGCTTCTTGAAAGATAAGATTAAGCTTCATTTTGGGACTTGAAATTGTAATTTTTGAAGTATCAGGATTATCCGAGTTTGAAGGATTGTGGAAAATCCTGACAACATGTCCGTCCACTTGGCGCTCACAGGAAATTTTACTGAGATGATCTAATTCATTCGTATTCGGCATTTTTCGGGCTCCTCTCCAGTCATTTTCCAATGGTCTGTGATGGTGTCAAGTGTTCATCAAACTCTTTCGTTACTCATTTAGACGCGAGTCCACTTTCGACCACATTAAGATCTTCGCAACCATCGACGCGACCGTTTTAGTTATCCTTAACCCATGAATTTATTCTCACAATTGCTCCATATTTGATTCATAATCATTCGCCGCCTTCTACACGCGTTTCTAAACATTTGAATAGAGACATGTGCTTTCAGGTACACAACATGTTGAGATAATAATCAAACATTAAATACTGTTTTGTTTAATTATTTCCAAACACTTTACCAAGCGGGTCTGAATCACTCTGCAGTAGAAACTCAACCAGAAATTTTTCGACGACAGATTAGGTGTTGACCTCGCCGCCGAAAAGTGGCACCCAAACAAGCCCGAGGCCGGCGGGAGCCCACGCCGCTTAGCTCACTCAGATCACATTGATAAAGCTGAGAACTTTATGAAGTTGCCTTCTTATAATTACAAGATAAGCTACCTAGAGCTAGCTAGAATCTGGGTCCCTTCATTACTTGGACGTGAATGAAAGGGTAATCTATTCCTGTTTGGATTGTCCAGTATAAGAGCGTCATCCGGCTGTGATTTTGTGAGTGTTGAAAAGCTTACTAAACTCATCGAAAGCATGCATGACAGGTGTCTGGACGTTGTAGAAAGTAATATTGGCCTGACAGATGATTAACTGTTGGACCTTTTTAGTAATAACTGAATAGAACTTGCTGTATGATAGTGTCATGAGGATATTGTTCAAGATTGATTTGGACCAACTTAGCATAATCATCTGCAAGTGAAAAACACCATATAATATTTCCCTGTCCAAACTCTAATTAAGTGTAGATCGCTATATTGGGCTCAGCTAGCTTCGTAAATAGCCCCCGTTTCTGCTCCACTGCTCACAATTTACCCATGACATACTGTAACATTGTACTTACAGTAATACTTCTAAAAACGCCCATGTCGATATTCGAGTTGAGTGTTGGATCTTAACTAGGCTTAGCGTGAAATAATCTCCATCTAACCCTAGCTAAGTCTAGTCTCCACACTAAGCCCGAATTAACATCGGTTTCTTTTCTTTAGGAGTATTACGGACAAATGATAGTTGCTAAGGTCTTGGTCAAGCCAAGGTCATGCTAATTTCCCTAGAGCCACTTGAAGATCCATTAGTAGCTTAGTAATATTCGCCTACCATATTTACCACCCTGAGCCATAAAAAACAGGTAACAAACTTGAAGTTTTACCCTGTAGTTCAGCCCAAAGCACAAGGATTAAAATGACTCTAGACAGGGTGATGCAGATTATAGATTATTACAGGGCTAATTTCGCGCTAAATTTCCCATTTTCATTCCGAGGCACGACTATAATTTGTTATCGCAACTCCCTCTTTGGAATATTAGACATGGATTTTCAAGAGGATCAACCTAAGTGCAAAACGTAATTTTGACGCAAGAAATACTTTAATCTTTTAAAAATTCAACAGCTGACGCGGACTTTTTCAATTCCAAACCTAGTGTTTGACATGGCTGAAAGTCGTATCTAATGCAGGATGACGAACAATCTCTTCGATACTTGATGCCTCGGACAAGAATTTTCTTCGATTTGCATCAGCCACGGGATCAATGTAGGCCCAAGTTTGGAACCTTTACTTTTGGATAGAAAACTTTGGAATCGCAATGGTTGCAACACACTAAGAAGTGGTGGAATGGATATCGTAAAGTTTGACAACTAAACATTCCTCAACTCAGCATAGAATCTCTTCCAAATAATTTTTTAGGGCATGCAAGAGATTTATACGAATAATCTCGTTGAATCTTGGGATAGCCCCCTAAATCAGTATATCTTAAAGGAGTAAGAAAGTAAAGAACCGTTACCTTAATTCATAAGCTACTACGAGAAGAACTTTACAATCATTAAAAGGCTTTGCGAATCTCCGTCGGTTTAAAGCTAAGGCGCGTGAATAGTGTGGAGTAAAGACATCTCGACTAATGTGATGTTACATTGACATCTTTTGATATCGCATTAGACTTGGTCACACGCTCGTCCAAGCACCAGGATAGTGAGGGACAAGGAGAAGCATTAAAAGTGAAAGAACATATGACATGACCTTGGGCACAGAAGATCATATCTTCAGATGCTTTTTTCCATAATTGGCTACAAAACGTGTGGCTTATAGGCATTTGTTTATTACTTCCAGAGTATCGGGGTATAATATCAACTTTGATACTAGAGATAATATCATCAGAAGCCCCGGTGCTCATCATCACATTGCATTTCAACATTATGTCATTAATTCCTAGTTTCTAACTGGCGCAAAAGGCAAGGTTATTGTTAGAGGATCCCATCGCTATTCATTATTCCACAAGTTCGGTAGTTTCGCACAATTTTCGGCAGTTAATAAGTTAGTGCCAAAAATATGAATGTCTTTAGACAATCGGCTAATGATCGCCGTTATGTTTGAACAACCTTCATACTATGGCAAATCAGCAGTGAAGTAATAAAGCGAATTTCTATATTACTGCCGATACGCTTAGGTGGAAGTGATTTAAGTAATCCAGCTTTTGCCTGGTGTCAGACTATTGTTCGTCCACAAATGTCGCAACCTCGAATAATGCACCGCATCTTTTTGGTCAAAAGAATCTACGAAAAATAATCCCGACCATCTTTTCCACACCTGGATATTCAGTCATGTAACTATTCTGGATTTGTTGCATTATTGCAGCGCGTAAAGGTTCGATAATACACTGAAGTTGGCGCTCTCCACTTCTTGATTGCCTTAACATTGTCTGGACCAACAGTTATAATTTCTCCCGCTTGTATTAAAAATCCCAAATATTTAACCTTTTACACAGGAATTACGTTTTTGCTCTTTCTAAGATCTATGTACTGATTTCATACATATGTTACCGCATAGTGGAATTCCATATATTTTTTTCCTGAGATAAGTTGGCGAGTGCTGTGACGTACAACTCAGACTCATAGTTCTGGTGCTATATGACCATCAAGGTCTAATGAAATGTGTATCGTATAAGTTACGGCTGGTTTTTGAATAGACAAATTATCAGCGGTTTTAAGTATTCTTGGTTTAAGAGTTGTAGAAGTAAGAGTAATTTTAAGGTAAACGCTTCTGGAATCCCCCAATTTCCTACATGAATCCAAAATAGGCTTAGCGATGTTAGTGGGCTTGATTGATTCTTGATTTGGACACCGTTTCCTGGCCAACTCACTTGGACTGTCTATTTGTATCTACTAATATGCATCTTTTAAATACATCTCTATCTTCAGTACTCTACTCTAATCCTAACTTCCAAATGATGATTTTTAAATTTTAATTTTTATCATGAATCTCATTCCTCTTCCTACAGATACAGTTTATCCTAGCTTTAGTGTTAATAGTCAGTGTTAAGCTATCGTAAAAAGACGTACAAAGAGATCTCTAAAAATGACTGGCCTCATACATAAAGCAGTTCTCCGATGCGAACGCTGCGACAAGTTTTGAATTTTTGGTCAAGAAAAAAGACGTACCGCCAGTAAACTAATCGACTGTCCATTCGCCTGCTATGCCCTGTATAAAATGGACATGGGATAGATAATTATTAAGACCTATAGAGATAGTAATCATGAGCCTACTGGTGAATGTTCTCCATTAGTCTTTTCGAAAACTAGCTAAGATTCAAATAGAAGCTCAGAAGACCCCCCGAAACAGTAATCTCATCGTGACAGGAAAAGAAAAAAAGTGTATACCAAAAGTTATAGACATCTATAAGGCTTAAAAATAACTAGGACGAGTAGAGTTGGGATCACCAACTACTATCCAAACTCTTATACAGAACTTAGACAAAATACGCACGCCAATTAAGTTTGAGCATGCCTCTATTTTGGGATTCATCCCACACCTTACTCCACTTGTATTACGTATGATATTAAAGCAATTAGGTTCTGTAAAAAGTATTACGGGATCACTTCTTGATCCAGATTGTAGCAGAGCAAGGATAATGACCACCGGCTCATCTTTCAGCTGCATAATGAAGAAACGGATAGAAACAACACTGGAAATATTAAAATTAGAGAACATTCACCCGCGTTGGTATATTAGCACGTCAATACTTGAAGCTCTTTGTCTTGTTCTTCATCTTTTTTTAATGAATTTGATACCCTAAAATTATTAGACTTTGTAGTAGACCTACTGGCACCGTCATAGAACCACCTTTTCGATCTCAATTAACATCAACTCAACGCGAGGGAGAGGCAATAGGAAACAAGTGTTAGGAGGAATCAATGGTGACGTCGGAGTACTCTTAAAGAGTAAATGTGGGAGGGGTATTTTTGACATTTTAAAAATAAAATCAACGGTTTTGGAATCTGCGATTATATCACAGCTATTGGAACACTGATTTGAAGGGAAATGGTAGGAGATTAGTATGATCTACTTAACCCGGTGAGCAAGATCGTTTATCTGCACAACCTAGCTTCAAACAGCTTCGAAGCCTTAAAATGGCACCTGTGTGAAGTCTGTAGAATATCTTTGTGGGCGACGGTCTATAAGTTGACAGTTGACGGCGTTTATTTGTGCATGAATGTACATAGTTACAGTCTATCGAAGCATGTGCTCTAAATAATGAACAGCATTTTTCATAATTTCATAACTAGTAAGCTCCTTTCCTGACCACGAAACTAAAGAATTGCGTGGATAGTAAGGTAAACTGCGATCCTTAGAAGATCTCATGAGCTTTACCGATAAACTCAAACGAGTCTTTTTTACTGGCTATTTCCCTTCTTATCTCGCTTAATCTGTCATAGATTCCGCTAAACCTATTTTTGGTTTTGTAGGGAGGGTACATGTAGGAAATGGGGGGGTACCAAAAGCGTTTAACTCAATTACGGGTTTTATTTTGATAAGTTATAGTGATTTTATTTGATTTCATTTAACGTCTAAGGTTGAACTACCTTGTGGCAGTAGCCCAAAAGCCTCCCGCGGGGCGCAAGACACGCTATTTCACCGAGAGTCTTCACTCAGCATGACACTGGTCACGTCTATGACCTAAAGTTCTGATGCGGTGGGATAATATTGAGGGTTAAATTCGCTCTTTGTCACGTGACGCAATCATGCGACCCGAAAGTTAAACGAAACGTCCCTAATTGTGCATTTGAAAATATTGATTTCTTTCGGCTCATGAATTAGTTTCATGAGAAAATTAAGTGATATTATGAAAGAATTAATGTCCAGTTGGAGCCCTCGTGATCAGAATCCCTCAATTCTTCTTCTGCCACAATGTATTCAAGCCCTTGTTCCTCTGCATCAGAGTTAGCCCCAGAATCATTGTCGATGTCCTAAGATAACGTTGTAAGTGATGACAATAGTTGAATACTAAGAACGAGCTGCTACTCCATCCAGAATGGGCTAGATATCTGACGATGAACATTCGAAAAAAGCTTTACAGCATCTGGTACCTTCTCATAATAACTTAAAATATACTTACAGAGTAAGAAGCGACTCAATCGAAATGTTTCACGAGCACATGTCCAAATAGCTGGATTGTGTGGGACTTGGTCAAACTTTGAGGCTCTACTTGGTAGCTCTGTAAGCGCTTCCGTTCTCGCGTGAGGGTTTTTCCCCCAAGAGGTGGCAGCCTTTCAATGATCGTTTGTTAAGATAACTTTCACTCTCTCCAATGCTTGAGGCACAACGCGTGATGTCAAGATCTACGTACCTAAATCTATTTGAAGATTATTAAACCAGTCCTAGAATATATCTGAAGTATTATATCTCACTCAGTTACTCATTTTTTGATACCTATGGATCTCTGCGTCACGAATTATGTAAATTACCACGTTATTTGCCTCATTTACTAAGCTTTTCATGAGAAAAGTTTCATTATCAGCTTCATACGATTGAGCAAAGCTCATATAAAGTTTGTAGCTGAATGATATGCGAAAGGTCAAGTTGGCCCTGTGAAGAGTATAAATTAGGGTGAAAGAGTAAATTTAACTTACAGGCTGACTCCGAATTTTTATTGCAGAAGGAAAGTTGTTACTTTCATCAGTCTCAAGTAGAAAACCTTTCACTTTTCTTTTACGACTACCTAACTTGTTGACTCGAAATAGCTCATTAGGCGTTAGCATCTATATTTTAAGCAAAAATTTTTAGGTAGAGACTCTAATTATCTAATAAGATAGATTATATTGATGAAAATGAAATGAATTCCATAGGAATATTTTGGAATGGTTTTCGCACGAGGAGGTGAAAGTTGGGATAAACCGCGCAGGCAATTAGGACTCTGATCTGTGTCATTAACCAGGCAACAAAGTCACATGATCAGCTCTTTTTCAAATGCAGATAACGGATGGATGTTAAGCGCTTCTTCCTCGACTTCATAATTTCAACAAAGTTTACACCAGACAATTTCTAGTGGAGATGTGTTGTTGTTGTCAGTCGGATAAAGCTGTTGCAAATGGGTCTCGCAAGTGGGTCGAGGCCGTGCTAGTCGTCGCTCCAGGCCTTAGCCCAAATCCTCCGTAAATCCTCCGCATTTGGAATAGTGTTTGCATAAACTTAAGTTTATGCAAGAATCACAGAATCAGTCGATGGCTTAATATTAATGCATCACTAGTAGAGGGTGAATATTTGGTGAACTCCTAGGCTCAGCCTTCATTGGAAATCTGACATGTTAATTAGTGCAAATCATAAATTCGTCTGCTTCAACCCTCAAATACATGAAAAGCGGCGTTGCTGTCTTTTAAATAAACCCCCTATCCTATCATTGTCCATTTGACTGTTGAAAGAACAAGCTACATAGACGCGAAACGGATAGACGGACTGTAGTCCTCACGGAGAATTTAGTTAAATTGAAATTTCAACTTTTACAAATCATGCTGAAGAAATACTAAGCGTGAGGACCTTCCCATATATATTAATGAGAATTTTAGAGATAACTGATAACTCTGGAGAGAGTAGGATGAAATGTTTGAACGACTTTATGGCACCGCATTACATGTATGGTCATCCCTTCAGCTAATGACTGGGATGAGTCGACGGGATGATCTGACGAGTAATTACGCACACGACTAGATTTAGCTTTTTATACACGCACTACTTATATTTCCGACGTCTCTTATCTGAACAGTTTAAAAAGGCTAAATACCTAGCCAGATCCTTCAATATCATTGGGAAATGACTCAAAAGTATGCTGTTAAAAAGTCAACAGCACATCGGCCAGACCAAGCTAGTCTGGCCGTAAGTTGCAATCTATGATCGTCTTCTTATCATATATCTAGCCTACAGATCCTTATCCATATTCGTATCTGAACGCCTGTCTTTGATTTCATCATTCCATCTTAACTTCACATGTCTTGAAATATTTCAGGCTGGCAGAGTCTTAAGTAACTCAGAAGTTGATCAAAGCTAGAGGTACGGGAGAAATCTAATGTTTAAATCAAATCTGGAACTCGAGCATCAACTGAGATTTTACTTCAAAAATAATTTTCGAATATTCGAGTAGTTACATTAATCGAATCAAGCCTCCTTGATTTTGGCACGGCAAGCCCGGCCACACCCGGAGCGCAAAACATCTTAAAGAATTGTGAAGCCCTATGGACTTCTTTTAACAGTACGACCTATATGATGATTCCGCGATAAAAGGATTTGTTCTTAGGCAAAGCCCTTAAAAACTCAAGTTTTTATCTCTAGATCCGTCTCACTTGACTTCGGCATGGTAGATTTCATGCAACGCCTTTCCTCATCGACGCCTCCACCTACGAGCTTTAGAGACGACAAGCCTTCTCTCCTTGTTTCCTGGTGGTGCACTCTCTATGCTCTCATCATTATTAGTTTTCGCATCTTGGGACGCTACATGCGTACAAAGAAATTATTCCTTGATGATAAAATTATGATTCTTGCAATAGTCCCACTTATCGCCCGAATGTGCTGTGAAACAACAGTAGTTACCCATGGAACTAATAATGTTGATACAAAAAGTTTGACTGAGGCGCAAATCCGCAGCCGTGAGTGGGGAAGTAAGATGGTACTTGTTTCCCGAATACTATATGTCTTATTGTAAGTTGCTATTTATCTGGTACTTTGAGATTATTCACTAATTTTGATATGTTTGAAGTCTCTGGACAATCAAATATTCAATTTCCATATTTTTGCGAACACTTACGTCTTCAATTTGGACACGCTCACACCAGGCTTATCTGGGCTACTTACATATTTTTCTTTTTCTTACCTTGTTGACAGCAATTGTTGCCGTTTTGGCTCCTTGTCGTCCATTTAACCACTTCTGGCAAGTGGTGCCAGATCCCGGAACACAATGTCGCCAGACTACGTTTACGTTTTTACAACAGGTTCTCTGAACATTTTAACAAACATCGTATTAGTTGTTTTTCCTATCCCAATGGTCTTAATGAGTGGACTACTCCTAAAACAGTACGTAAACTAAAGTCACTCCTTGGAAAAACAATTATTCATTACACTTATGATGACAGAAAAGTAAATATTCTTCTTCGACTCTCTTTACCTCTATTCCCTATCGTTTTAACTGTCTATGCGATACCTGCTCTGTGCGGTCGAGATCCATTCGCAACTAGTCACATAAGACGTACCTTATTAGTATCTATTGATGTTCTTTTAACAGCTTTTAGCGCCAATGCTGTTATATTATTTTCATTCTTGCAGGATAAAGGTGTTAAAAAGTCAAAATTTAAGCACATGCATGAAGGATTTCATACTAATCGTTTCGCTAACATGCAGAGGTCACATCATTCTGGAAGCATGGAAATTGCGAACGTAGAGCTTTGCGATGTGGGTAATTTGTTGCATGAAGGTAAATTGGGAAATAATATTGATGGTCAAAATGATTCTGGTACTAATCAATCATCAAGTAAGGCTGGCCATCAATGTACTTGTCTCAAAAAAACAAATAATAATCCACCAACTGACAAAAAGACTATTTTAAACACTCAAGAAAATGAAATGGAGCAGAAGAATAAACAAGAATTAAAATTAGGGATGGATTCTAATCAATGCAAACGAGGATTTGAAGATGAGACAAATGACCAGATTATAGAAAACTCAGGACAAGCGAAAAGGTATTGGAAAGAAAAGGGTAGCTACTCTAACAGTTTTAGCGATGAGGATAATGAGATTATACCCCCCTCACCAGTATATTTTGGAGAAATTAGACTGGCAAATTTACAAGAAATTCATTTGGAAGATTGGTCTTCTAGGGAGTGGGAAAATGATCCATCATGAGGCGAAATAATTGCGATGATTTATCTATTAATATTACTAATGAAATAATCAGTAAAAATAACGATCAAAACCAAGTCTAGCTGTTTCAAATCTATTCTTTGTGCAATACAATATTTTTAGGTGACATTCCAATATTTTCTTGAATTGCTATACCCCACATCTCCATCAATTCGGGCGTCTAAATGATCATTCGTAAACTTTAATTTAAAATGCTTTAATTCATCATTTTTTTCTTTTTTTAAAAAAATCTTAAGATTCGGACTTTATGCATACATGCATATTGTGCAATGAAGCTGCGAGAATACCAATTATGTAGAGAAAATAGGGGTCCTCAAATATCTCCTTGCTTAACTCTCTTGCCTAATTATCTTGCTTAACATTAAACTTTACCCACGTCAATTTTATGCACGATTGGTAATACAAATTCCTTACCAAAAACACATTAATTGTGAACATTCAGATTCGAAGCCCAACACGATCTTCTTATGAGCAAAATAATATATTTAAAATTACATATTATTATTCAGCTTGCAAATCTTAAGTTAAAGTATATTTTCATAAAAAAAAATATGTGGGAGAGATCAAAGTTATGAGGAAAATAAAAAGAGGTGATTTTTCAACTAGTTTTAACATAATAGAAAAGCCTACAACTTTCTCTCATCAACACTTTTTTCCCTAAAAAAAATTGACCAATATATATTCGGAAATGAATGCAACAGCCATTTAAATTTTCTTTAATTTAATTGAGTAAAAATTGATAAGTTTATGGCGATAAATATCTAAACATATTGGTAGTTTGTGGATTTTTAGTGAGGAATTGAATTACAAATCGTGCATAAAATTCACGTGGGTAAAGTTTAATGTTAAGCGAGAAAGTTAAGCAAGGCACTTAAGCAAGGTGACAAAAATAATGCTTGTATTTATTTGTAAAAACACATTTCTTACAAATTTATCACCATCCATTTTATTTATTTTCTCTAAAATATAGAATTGTCTCCTCTTTTCCAAGATAGCTTTATATACATGATAAATACATTTGAGGTCGGCTATAAACATGTTGACCATAAATAGTTGTTGGCCATTTTCACCAGAAAAACTGTTTGCTTTGAGTCACTACACAAATCAGCACAACCTTTTGAAACTGGATATGCGTGAAAAATTATCCACAATGTGCAATTAGCTGTCTCAATTTCGGTAATTTTTTTAAAGTTTTCGGAAGGCTGCTGAGGCCTATGATGTTCCTCGATCAACATTCCAAGCGCGTATCAAAGGTCATAATTCCCATACGATAGCTCGTCAACAACTGCAGCGATTAACACCAGAGCAAGAGGAGCTTCTAGTTAACTGAATACTTGATGATAGATAGTTACACGCTTAAATTCTCTCTTACCCCCGAGTTAAAAATCAAGGCACCATACACATTAATAACACATTTCTACGGCCCATAGAGATTTCAAAAACTAATATGCAAAAAATGATAAATTGTTCATTTTAATTTCAACTATCTGAGTACAATAATTAAAGCTATTGAAGAGGAAGGTCGATACTACTGATCAACAATGGTCACAAAAGCAAAGACGTTCAACTTTTATGGCTTCTCTAGTCTTAAATCTTAAATTTAGAATTAGGGCAAATGGTCTGAGTTTGTATTAATGTGAGTAGGTATACTGGAGTTCGCATTTACGAAAGGAGGCCCCCTACTAAGTGCTAGGTTAAGGACATTTCAATAGAGCCATCCTCTGCGATAAACCAATTAGCAGTAACGCGTAGATATGACTCTATGAAAGAAGACAGTCTGAAAACAGCAACTCCTTTGGACCTGGGACTTACAGTGGCGGAAATCTCGGCATATCTAGGGTTTTTAAGACGGCAAATTTACCGTATTCGGAACAATGGTCTGGAGTCTAGAAAGAAGAAGAATTGGAGTATACCGGCAATTCCAGGGACAAAGTGCAGAGTTTGGTTAGCTGGAATCACAGTAACTCTAAATTTCGACTTATGTCGTTTTGATTGATACCAAAAATCGCCTCTGAGTTGGATGTCGGCCAATTTGAGATGAAAGCGATTCAGATTGCGCTCAAGTCATAAGAATATAGACGTAATGTATCCAAGAGAAAGAAATCTTCAGAAAGGCTAGAGCAATCGCAAAAGTGATTACAAGTTGCAATTAGAGCTATTTTTTGTCCCACATAGACTATCTATGCAAATTTTCTCTGATGAAGCTTGGGCGCATGGGAGACTAATAGCCTGAGATCAGTAATGCTTCTTGTAGATGCTGAAAGGCAGAAAATAAAATTTGACCGATTTTGAATCTCAAATCAGGAATCCCTTATTGGAACCAAATTACGTTCGTTGTTCTAGCTACACAAACTCCAACCTCGAAGTATCTTCGAGCGAGTCGTCTTCAATTTTAAGGTTTTTATCGATGGAAGTGTTTTATTCCTGCCTAGAAGTTGTTAAACGAAAATTATTAAACAGTATTATGGATGAATATTAATACTGGTCAACACAAAGTAGATTTCGAGTTTTTCAAATTCTCTATAATTGATTGGAAAAAATCAATCGAGCAGGCCTTCTTTTTCGGTCTCCACCTCACCATTTTACTCTATTATTCTTCTTTTAATGCAACTTGGTGCCCTGTCAAACATTGGGGTCTAGAACTGAAAAAAGAAAAAAGTTTGCGTCAGCTGTTGGATTTTGAAAGTCAATCCTTGGGAATCCATGTCCAGCCAAATTAATCGTGGATCGTGTAGCATCAGGATGGATAAATTTATTAACGTGAAAAAAATCAAATATCCAACGCGACTTTCAATCCTTGTCCTTTCCTTGAGCTGAACTAAAGTTAAAAAATTTTCAAATTTAACTTGCTCTATCTTTTCCTTCTTTTTTTTATTTGTCTTTAGGCTTAGTTAAAATGATAATAAGTTTCAAAGGATTAATTTTATATAGAAACGTTGATTAGATTTTGAATGGATTTGATGACTATAGGTATGATCTAACAAGAATAAGATTTTCTTACTTATCGTTCGAAGAAATATCGGGAAGCCCTTCTTCGTAACTCTAAATCTTTGTAACTTTTTTGATCAAATGGACATGTGATTTCGTCAGTACTTAATAACAAAATAATAAACATAATTGATTTTATTTATCACAAACTTTTCAACCATACCGTTTTGCCCATAATCTCAACAGGAGGATCCGACCCGTGAGAAGAAGAGCGGGGTCTCCGAGACTCTGGATCCTAAGATTCGGGTCCAGAAACCAGTCCACAACGCCGGAGGAGTTCGCCCCCTTGCCGCGGTGCTTACTCGATCAGCAGCAAAAACAAACGTAGTTGTAAAAAAATTGCAACTGTGCAGGGTACCCATGTTGTGGTGCCCCAAGCTGCATATTCTCCACCTTCGACAATAAAAATTGACGCCGAATCCGAGTCGAATTTGAATATAGGTCTCTTACACACGATTTTTCCGTAATTACCATCTGCTCCTCCACTCAAAAGGACCTTTGGATCATCAGGCCTGCTAGACAGCATTCATAATTCAGCAGATAACCAAGCTGAAGACCTATCTTTGCAAAATTCGAAGCTTATGAAAAAGGCTCGAGGCCTCTTAAAACTAATTGGCCCTTACTCATAAGAGATTGAAATTGATTGTCCCGGAGCTGGTGCAGGATTTCTTGCTCTGATATCCGAAGGCATTTCTCGTGCTATTCGAGGTGAAAAAAATTTCTTAAAACAGACAACTTGCAAAGTACAACAAAGAACAATAAAAGCTCTTGGGCTGCAAGAGCAGTTAACGGATATAATAATATTACAAATAATCTTACGTAGAGACTTCCAATAAAGCCTACACCTCCTCAGAGACAAAGCTACGAAGACAAACGAATCATGGTTCGACTCAACCCCGACCATGAAGCCCGCAAAAATGAACCTTTCCTTTTACGCCAACAAATACAGCGTTTGATTCCTCACCCAAGCTTGTGGCTTATGCTATACTGGTAACCTTAGATGTTGCAATACTCGCACCAACGCTTTCAAAAGCAGCAGCTATTCTACAATATAACGAAGTTATTGCACAACGATTTGGGATCGCAGTAGTTGAAAGACAGGAGTCCTGGAAAAAATCTGTGATTGGTCCTTTACCTAAACAGATTTCTACCATGGGCGGATCACAAGATCCGTCAAAAGGGCTATTACTACAAGAGCCAGGTTTTGCTCCGATCTACGATGAAGTATCAATTAGACAAATAGTATAGACAAAACGGTCAAAAGAGTCGTCAGAACCTCTAGGTCACATTAGATTTAATGTCCCCGAAACTAAGGCCCACAGATTTTTCTCAAAACTACCACTATTTGAGGCTGCAGTCGGCATTCCAAAGATTCGGGAACGTAAGACGTAAGCCTATCCAAAAATGTGAAAAATATCACGGATTTCACTCCATCAGTACTTGTGTTCGCCAGATTATGTGCAGTTTATGTGGTACCAAAAAATACGAAGAATCTTGCGCGAAGCCTAGACGATCCCTCAATTGTCAAAAACTACTTGAATCCACAAGTTTTTTCTGTCTAGCCCGACCCTGCCGTAAAAATGGAGGATTAGTTCGGCCATCCGGTGCTCAATTAAAACTTATTCAAATAGCGGGACGAAAAGATTTTTTTTAAGACTCACCATGTAGAGAATAGTAATTGCTAATTTGTACCCCCTGTTAACTATCCCTCTATATCCCCTGCTCAAAAAAGCCAATTATATGACCAGAAATTACTCGTGCATCGGCTCTAATCATAATTTTGGTATCTTTCATTGCCATATTGGCATAGCAATCATAACAGGGGTCCCTTTCAATTAATTCGTTTCAGTAGACACAGTTATAAAACAATTTCAGCCCATAACCTCTGCTAAGTACCTTTCTATTGCACCGTCACCCGTATATTTATGATCCGATTTTTAATCACTAAGAGTAATTTGAAGCTTCAATCAGTGCAGTCTTTTCATTAAAGTATCAGCAGTACTTTATTTCCTTTGCAAAGAACAGAAAACTCCAAGTTGTCCAACTTGGAGATCAAACTTCAATTAGTGCGTTGCTTAGTCTTCGTGGAGAGAGGGGACCAAGAGTGGTGGTTTGATTTCTTTGAAGCCACCACTGACTGCCTTAACCGCCTATTCTTTCAGCATAAAACGTTGATTTTTCTCCTGTGTCAATTTTGGAAAGTAAAAATAATGGACTTTTTGTATAGTACAAATCGATTCGAGAAGCCTTTTCTTCAAATAGATGGGCATACCAACAATAAAATAACATTTAAAGTCGAATGCACGGTTTTATTAGTAGAAGCAGTTGACTCGAACACTACTGAATCTTAGTTTAGTTTATATTTTATCGTGTCGGCTCTAGCAGCGTACATTGTACATGACACGCATGGAAGATATCTAGAATACATGGTCCTCCAAACTACAGCAATGCCCACCCGGTGCCTAATTTCTCCCAATACACCATTCAGATGCTTTTTACATTATGTCGAATGGATGGGAACGTATTTACTATGACCCAAAAGGCCACAGACTGAGGGAAAAGCAAAGGAGAAAACCTCAGCCATTCCTTCCGTACTCTTTTTCGACGAGCAGCCGCAGTCCCCCTCCAATAAGCCAAACAGGAATCTAACCTGTCACTCCTAGAAAGTCTAACCAGCACCTGACCACTTACGCCACCAGCTTATCTTCATTGGGATCTATGTGTTTGGAAGTGCAGAGCTCTTCACTCTGACTTCCTGGGACAGTCATGGGCATGCTTCGTCGAGAGGGTGATAGGGGTCTGTGATGTAGAGACGAAGCCGACTGAGTCCCGCGAGAATTAATGGGAATCCTGAAGGGTATGATGATTGCCTCTCTGCTTGGCTCCTTTCGAACGAGAGAAAGGGTTCCCAGGTGCCACCACGTGGAGATGCAGAGTTGGACTTGACGCTCACTACTGAATCTTAGTTATGGCGAGAAGACACCATACAAATAAAAATAGAACCTTGACATGCAATTAAATATGGGGCAGGGGCGTGTGTCACAAAACCTTAAGCTTCATCTTGCATACGAAAATAATATCGACATCTTACTCCAAGAACCGTGAATTTTTCATGATCTAACCGCCAAAAAATTTATATCATAAGTCCTAGCAACACTCTTTGGAACGATTCCGCCTTTGGAACACGTGCTACAGCATGAAGTAATTAAATTATATGGGAATTATTCTACGAATCTTACTTCACATTTGAAAATTTACTAAGCAATCCTTAAATGAATATGTCCTTTCATAATTTTGTGTTTCTACAGTCTCCATTATAACGTTATTTTAATTTATCATCTCTCTAGCTTCTGCTTCCCTCACCTGATTCTGTGCTCATTTGATAGCTTCAATATCCCCAAACTGAGTGTTGGGGTTAATTACTTCCTTTCTCTTCTTTGTCGAATCTGATAATTGCTCGATTTCAAGAGTCTGAGCTTTGTTTGAGAGTCTCTGCTCTGCAAGCTCTGCCTGGAGATACCTATAATTTTCGCGGCCTTGTACATAGCCGTGCTACACAGTCTTATGAGCTCAGATTGGGCCCGGGGACTCTGAATAAAATTATAACCACCAGAGGGCTTCTGAGGAGTAGCTCTCTCTTTCAATTGACGCTTCTTGGTCTACTTTTGCGGTGTTGCTGGACACTATTGGGTTGATGGTAGAGCGAACGGATTCCTTAGAACTTTCAGTCTGTTGAACGGGAATAAGCTCGCAGCTCGCCAGCCACGTTGTATCTGGGCATTAGTAAGGCGATCATGGCGTGCTTCATGGTAGTATTTGATGAATTTTTGCTTCTTGATCGGTACTAAGTCGTCAAGTGACGAGAGCTCACCAAATAGCTGGCGACAACGTGGCTTTATGGGCGAGGAACACGACAGATCAAGTGGCTGTAGTGAATGGGATGTATGAGGGGGCATGCATACCAAATATATCTTGGCCTAATCCTACTTCAACTTATTCCCTCCACAACTGACTTAAAAAATCTCAGTGCGGTAAATAATTTGGCTACTGCAATGAGCGAGCATGTTCCCGCTTATCTCGCTGTAGGATTTGCGCTTCGAAAAGTCACTAAATATGAACGCACATCTTGCGACCTTAGTCGGGATCACAATTTTCCACCGAAATGTGCTTACTGCCGCGGCCCTCATACAGCTGACTCACTTGAATGTCTGATCCGTCCTAATAAAGATAATAAGTTGCCTTCAAAAGCACAAATATCTGAGATTAAAAAGGTTCCAGCTACAGCAAGACTTCGATTAAAAGTTGCACATTGTGAAAACATAAAAACAGCTACTTTAGCTGATAATAAGCCCTCCGAAGCTTGCACTGAAACTTCATCTAATATCAGAACCCTTTTTCCTTCACTCCCTTCTAGTTTAGCTGGAATATAAGCATCATTATCTCCAGAAAGCGGTCATGAAAACTCGACATTGATGGATGAGGAATGATATATCACAAAATAAGAATAATCTTAGTTAACGTGGGTCGTTCTTCTTTTGCACATCAAATTGCAATATAAACTGCATACATTGCAAATGTGATATCTTGTCAATCCAAGAACCTCACATCTCCAGATTTACTGACCGGAGAATCATTTGCAACCATTCCTCTTTTGAATAATTTACTCTAATTGATGACTGGTCTATCAGGCTTCGAGTTCTCACGTTTTTTAGACATTGGTTTTGCTTCCAGTGATCTAATAGTGTTGGTATAACGGAATCACTTAGGTTAAGGCCTTAATCTCAAGTAAGTGATGATTGCTATATTCTTCTCTACTCTTCTCTCTAATCTATTCCATCTATATATATAATACAAGTGTCCATTCAACATCCCCTTCAATCCCTGTCAAAGTCCCAACAATTATTTTCCAGCTAACCAATAACAGACTGTTTACTTCGCTTATTTACCGACAGTTACCGACACAGGCAACTCTTCC
>PEDP01000587.1:0-21141 GCA_002918395.1 Erysiphe pulchra | reverse complement strand
TTACTTTTGTTTACCTCTGTTTCTAAAGGTCATTTCTCTTATGATTGCTATAGCAATAGGCCCATGAGCCAGCCCCAGCATTTACCTTGCCCTTTTGCGCCAGTTAGAAGACAGAAAATTATTACATAATGTTAAGAGCTCAGGGTAGGGGAAAATACAGGGGTTTCAGAGGAAATTCGACGATATAAATGGCTTATTTGAGCAGGGGCTATATACTATTGATTTACAGGGGTTTCATAATATTAATCGCCTAATAAATCAACTAAGGTTAGAATGACAAATCTCTATTGTTTTTATGAGGTTATTCGAGGTTTAGAAGGAAGGCAGGGGAAACAATATCTATCGCCTGAGGAACATGAACAACAGCAGTATCAAAGCAAAAATGATTAATCTAAAGGAAGAAACAGTCTAGAAGAAGGTCTAGAAAAATTGCAGCTCAGATAGAAACGTGGAGCTCGTGCTATCGTTGCCGCTACTCGTGAAGCTGTAGCAGCTAACACGAAGGTTACTTTGGAGGCTGCTTGAGGAGCCAAAAATGTTATAAAGAACGTGAAAAGATTTCTGAAGATATCACATAAGGCATAATATTCCAATTGGCTATCTAAGACTAAGATCAGTCCTAGGCCTAAGCCAGTGAAGCTGCCTGAGCCTCTTATCGAAATCAAGACACCAATGGGACGAGTAGCAGTGCAACCAGCGCGTTTGAGATATTGAAATAAGATTTAATTTATTATGCCATATTTTATTCTCTGTTCAATACAATTAAATTCTGCTAGTTAGTTGAAATACCTCAATTATAAATTACAATATGGAGTATCGAAGTTCATGGAGGTGTGCTAGACTAAATGTGAGCAAGGTCTATTAAGTCCATTCTGCCTCAGGATCAATTGATGTCGATACATTACAGAACAAGTCCATTTAAAATCAATTTTATTGCAAAAGCCTAAAGAGTTGATCTAATAACCATTCTGTATTCTCTTCTATAGATACTTCATATTTCCCATTACCAGCTTTCGTTAGCTTCTACTATATACTAATGTTCTTCCTACAACTATTGCAAAATCCATCTTGTTCAATCTTTTTCTTCCTCACTCTACATCTTTTTTAACTCATCCCCTCTTTTTTTTAGGGGGGAGTAGTGATTGTGAATATTAATATTCTATTAGTACAGCGAGTATTAGTATTACCAAGAATTTGACCCGTTATATTGGAATGAATAACCTCAAAGAAAGTTAAGTATGTGCGATATTTCCGATGAGCTTGGTTATTCTGAATTAATAAAAGCTCATTGAGAAATACTAAGCTGTTCAAGTGGACGTTATGTCTTGTTTTCCTCTCATGAAGCATTTCATAGGTCAATTGTTGAGATCTATTACCGATTTCAGCCGTACAAACACGCCTATTAATAGCAATTGTAATTTCTCTGCTTTGCACTTCACAAGCTTAAGCATAAAGTACTCAATGCATGGGCGGTTCTCACTACCTGAGAGAAAGATTTGAGTGGTCATTTTTCGAGCTTGAATATACAACAGACGACATCCTTGGAAATGTTTGTTATTTAATAATCCAATCAGCTAGAGAGCTACGTTTCAAACATCGCAATCGCTGCTTCTTGTTTTCTGTTTTTGTTTTTTGTTTTTTCCGTAGGTAGTTTTACTATTTGCACCACATGCATGTTGTCGACGCAGTGTTCGTTCTTCTGAAGATATTGTGATGGTTGGTAACAACTAACTTTGATTTCAATCCTGTAGTGGAACTCCAATGTTTGAGAAACCTTTCCCAACATCTAGAGCACATTTAATCTCTAATGACATTGTAACTATCACAATCAAAAGCGCAAGAGGCATAAGCCTGGAATATGAGATCCCATCCTCGAGGTGGTTTCTATAAATGAAGTTGTCGAAATGTAAAATATGGGAAAGCGCTTAATCCCAATTCAACATTTACCCAGTCCTCATTAATGCTTAGTCATCTACCAGGAATTTAATCTATTCCAGCTCGAAGCAGCATCAATCACAACGCCAGTATGAATCTATAATAATACATCTCTACCTGTTATCCGTCTAAGCTCAGTTAAGACCTATTTTAATGCCTACACTCGACCTGGAGCCACAAGGATATTATAGAAGTACTAAGGACACTGATGGGATACATGATTGGCACAAGTCTAAACCGACCGTACGGGTCAGTGACTTGACTTTGTGACAATATTATGCCACTTCAAAAACAGAGTTTGAATTCGACATGAGCGGTAATCGAAGGACTTAATTCGATGATTTTAGACTTCTAGAGCCTCACATACTTCACATTCAGCTTATGCTCTGATTGAGAAAAGAATGTAGTGTGATAGCAAAAAGAAAAAACAATCATACGACTTCTCTTAAAGTATTTTCTAACTTAACTTTGTAACATTGGCAAATAAGCTTCACAATAAATAACTAATAACCTCGAATTTTATTCTCACACTGTTCAATACTAAATAGAATTTGATAATCGTATACCTTTTTTTCAAAAAAATGTCTAGTTTTTTGAGATTGCAGCCAAATGGCTATGACACTGTAACACGACAGTGTTCATGTGCATGAGAGATGATTCAGCTTTACAGTAAGAAACATTTATGCCTCAGAGACCATTCAAGCGGAAGTTTATTTTTCTTCACAAATTTTATTCCTATAAATTGTGAACATTCATGGGGTTTTATAGAGATACCTCCGTAATCCAGTATATATCTATCAACGCGCGGGATGTGGATGGGATTCGAACCAACCATCTTCTTTTTTTTTTTTTTTTTTCATGTGCCTTCCCCTGCCTGGAAGAAAGGCGAGATTAGAAATGCTCGCAAGTAATTAATGAAGAGGAAAAGGAAAAAGTCGCTCGACTAGAATGAGAGATAGATCGCAAAATAAAATAAATAAGTTAGTGAAGCTTCGATCGAACGTTGTTGGCGCGAATCGACTGGTTCTGGGCACTCTTCATTTGCAAAGTTTCCAGTCGTAAAAATAAAGGAAAGATATCATTTCCATAAGAAATTTTATGAGCGTTTCCAGCAGTCATTCTTTCTTCCCTGACCTTCTTGTACACTCAGGACGAACAAAAATATCATCGCATCCGTAGCGTGATCGTTTCTGTTCCTTTTTTTTTTCGGTATCTTTTCGGATACTTACAGTCCCTTTTCCACCCTCTCGTTGTGCCATCATTAGCTTGAGGGACAATAAGCAATACGAGATTACTTTTTAAGTGATATTGCCAAATTTTCTAATTTTTATACCTGATACCTCCATCCAACTGAATTTTGTATGCCCCAAATAATAAGCCTCAAGTACTTGTAGTCCTAGTTATAGCATGAACATTCAACTTGACTACAACGAATCTGTAAATCCACTGATTAACAAGTTGCTACTGTAAAGGGCTTAGTAAGTAGGCTCAGGCTCGATTTTTTATCGTCTACGCAATTTGGCGTAAGAAAAAGTTGCGTGGGAGGCGGCATTATTTACCTTTCCACGTGATGATTAATGATCAAAAATAAATAAATAATAATAATCTTTACGAAAATATTTGATTATCATCGCCATTTCATCATCAATATTTCATCAATCTTATTGTCATGAAATTAGACAATTGTTGTATTTATTTTTGTATCACGTAATCAATTTTTCATGGAGTAAAAATCTAAAAAAAGGTATTTATACTACAAACTCGTTGATGTAAATTTCAAGAAAATCAGTGGATTTTAATTAGGGAAATATTCATTGCCCTCCTCAAGAATATTACTTGCCCCCCACCCCCTCACCCTCACAGTTTGCACAATTTTGGACCTTTTTGAGTCACTGATTGGCGCTTATCAGTTTTCAGCCAATCCACGACTCAACACCTTACTATCTGCTATTAGTAAATCTACTAATTCCCGTCATAATTCTGTATCAGCCCCTTTCGCAACTGTTCATAATTCCTGGCGCGTCACTCAGGATTTATTTACCCATGTCCCTGTCTCGAAAGCTTTTACTCAACTTAGCCCCTGCCTCAGATTGCCATGGCAACGGGGCTGGGCGACAGCAAAATTGTTCTTCACGATCCCAACAGAATCATAAACTTTATGAATCAAACATTAAAAAATGACAGTTTTGAATAAGACTATTTTATTCAAAACTTCAAGAAGCGGGAAGAAATTACTCTTGGACAAATTGAGAAAGATGTTGAAGAAAGACCTGATTGGATCTCAATATTCCAAAATATAGCGATAGTCACACTATTACAATCAAACTTGACAAATAATTGGTCTTAGAGATCTTTCTAATATTAGTCATTTGATTATTGGGAATATAAACTTTTTGAGTTGTTAGGTAGGCAGATCTCGCTGTCGCTAACTGTAAATCAAGCGACAGCGAGACTAACTAATATCTATCCAATTGTATTAAGACGGTTACAACGGCAAATCTAAAATCAGTCAGGTTTCCCCAATTAAAAAATGGCGGAAATTCATAATGTTCAAGTATGAAGAAATTGCAATGATGTATCCCGTCACAGATTTGATTTAATTGAGGAGTTGCTAGCCTACTTACAAACCTGATCTCGAGCCTCCCACGAGACATGTGGCCTTGAAAGAAAATACAAATGATATAAGCTCTTCTACTTGAAAGTGGTGTTAACCTGGTGCCGCAATTTTTTAGAATACAAACAAACGTCAGTTCGTAAAGTCGTGCCGGATGAGTTGCAATGCTTTCATCGCTACTTAAGGCACATAGATTGAGATAAAACATTATAAGAAAACTGCAACTATTCTTTCCATAACCTTTTACGTCAAATATTTTTAGAGTTTTTGAAAAATTGTCATACCATAACCGTGGAGAAGCTGATAGGCTATAGAGAGCTTTAAGAACTCTAAGAAGTCTACTTTGATTTTCAAATCCTTCTGGATAATAGATTAAGACTTCATCATCATCATCATCATCTAGACTGGCATGTGGGAAAGCATTTGTTACGAAAAACTGGTTACATTCCAAACTAAAATACGAAGCCAATGCTAATACTGCTCGACAAAGTCTTACAGCAAGTGTCGCTGCATAAGTGTCTTTTTCTGTCGGGATTTGGAGATCGCCTCGTACTACAAGCCTGGCTTTATATTTACGAAAATATCCATCATCATCAAATTTATATGTAAAGACCCACTTTGTTGGAATAGGTTTAGTTTTATCATCCGAATCAGAGATATCTTTGAAGGTTCCTTGAAGTTGAAGACCATTAAATTCTACCCGCGCAGCAGTTTTGAATCCATCACAGTGTGGGTGATTCTGTAATTGATGCCAGTTTTGCGGAGGTGGTGGCAGATCCTTTAGATGAAGTCGTGATTTCATGTGACGTAAACTAGACTGAAAAGCTAGATGAAAGGCTGATTTTTGATGCAATGCTTGATGCATTTCGAAATAAACTTTCCTTTTTCGTTGTCTCTTGCCTTCAACAATATTTCTTGGATCTTCTGGATCCCCGATTATTTCGCGAGCTGGCGGTGTTGTATACTGATTTTGAGGGTAAGATCCATCCGCAATTTGCTCATTTTCATGAGACCGACTCATCAAAGATTCTGGCCCTGGTGTACAATCTGGCGTAGGCAGTCCTCCAGAAAACTTAACTTTGTTTAATTTGTCATTACCATGTTTATCTTCTGGGATTTGCTGAATTTCTACATTAGAGGTTTCAGTATCTTCGAATGAATAACCTTTGTTTTCATCAACAGTATTGTGAAGTCCAGATTCAGTTTCTACCTCGACTTGTGGTACCTTGAGTAATTCTATTATATCATCAGATATTTGTGCTTTTTTAGTTCTTAAATCATATCCCTGTGATGGATCAAAAGTTACGTCCCGAGTGGATATTACAACGTTCTTAGTAGGTATCCAGATTCTGTTTATGTTAGTCAAGTCATAGCCTACAAAATACCCTATTTCTGCTTTTGGAACAAGTTTCTTCAGTTTCGGGCGATTCTTTATAAAAGAATAAGCCTTACATCCATAGGGCTGTAAGTGAGAAATCGACGGTTCTGAGGGGACTCCTGTTATACACTCCATTAGAAAACCATATGGAGTCTTAAAATTTAAAGCACGATTCGGAGATTGGTTTAGGAGATACCCAGCAGTGGATAAAATACAAAGTGATTTGCGAGATTTCGCAACATTCGATGTGCCGATTCATAATCAAATGTGAATGTCAAGTTGGTGACATCAATCGACTCTTGAATTTTAGTTCGCAATTTTCCAAGTGCTGAATTCTGATCATTCCATCCTTTCTGTTTTATTTTGTACTCTTCTTTAAATGAATAGTATTCCTCCTTTTCATCCGCCGATAACTCCGCAAACCTTGTCTTTATTCTACCTTCACTTGTCGCTTTTACAAACCTGAAGGTTCTTTTAAAATGGGTATATCTTCAATTTCGATATTTGGGTCAACAAACTTCCAGATATCATATTCTAGGGCTGAAGTCTTCATTAATTCAATCCATGGCTTCCAATTACTTACAGTACGAAGGATAACTAATGACTTAACCGTGGATGCCATATTTCTAGCTTTTACGAGTGCTAGTGGGTCCAATTATTTCTTTAAAAAAAATTTCAAAATAAGACCTCTTGCTCGGATATAGAATAATACTTGATGCACTCGGATTAGAAGTTGTGAAATTCTTGGTTGAGGCAGGCTGGGACACAACCTCATCTCTAATTCTAACCTAGAACGCAAAGATCTAATTAGCAATACTAGTAAAAACTGAACAATTACTTCATTTTAATCATCTTCAAAATAAGAAAGTAGAATTGGTATTTCTACTTAAAGTGTTATTGAGGAAGTCAAAATCTTTGTTAAAAATGGGGTGGGTATTCAGAGGGTAATCTTGGTTATCGCCAATGGTAATGCTATATTTCTCAGCAATCATTTAGAACAAAACGAATTCATAGATTCGGGAGAATTATATATTGAAGCAGATGTTTGTTCCTTTCTTAAACTTATGAAAGATTTAAGAAATTGTTTTTTAACTTGTTTTAAACTTTTTACTCTATATCTTGAGGTAGTTTTTGATCATGAAAAGTTCATTCTGGTCGAAGATTTTTGGTATTGAGTTTATGGTTAGTTCAATTAAGCCTCAGGAACTCAATGCATCTTGAGGTTATTTCGTTAGAATGGACTTTCATACGAGGTGAAGCTATGATAAGTTTCAGGCTTTCAAAAACTTAATATTATAGGCTACCTTTAATACTTCTTTTCTGTCTAATAGGTTTGAATTTAAATTTTAAGCTGAATTATTATAGAGAATTATATTGGTTTTCAACTTTAGAATGCAATTTTTTAATTTTCTTCGAGGAACAATCTGGGTCTAATTTCCGGACTGCTAAAGTAGGTTGAATTTGCATAAATTATCTTAAACAAAACAATAAGGTAATGAACCTCAAATGGCACTTCTCAACCAGTTCGCGTGATCTATGATCTCTTGTGACATTTTTGGAATTTCTCTTGGTATTAATCAGTTTTAGGAGGCCTTTGCCCAGCATGCTATTATATACCTCGACAGAAGTTCCAACACAAAAGTTTTTACTTGATATTGAAGCAAAATTCAATGGGTGAATTATATATCTAATGCATTGCATTTGTACGAAGTTTGGAGAGAGACTGTGGTTATGACTGTCCAGATAATATTAAACTGGCATTGATTAGTCTGAAGATGAGAAATTCGCACCTTAATATTAGCATAGATCTCATCTGATGCTTACATATTTCAAGATTGCTCTGGTAAATTAAGAATAGTTTTTTTGGTGTATTCACCTTCTTGATGAGATTGAATGGATGGATGTCTTTATCGTAGCTCCTAGTTTTTTAATAACAATTATAGTGCTTAAATGTCGTAGCTAATATTATAACTCACATATTCATAGGTCTAGCGCTCGAAATTGTAGTCCAATTCAAGATTCTTTCTTTTGCGTTTGTAAATGTAATAGTGATATCATTTCGTGCGCAGCTGTATTATCCATAGTTTCAAGAAGAAGAGAAATGACATAAATGACGAGGGAAATTGGCTTTTTGGCATAAAAATGCTCTTGGATTAAAGGAGGTCTATTGAATTGATTGATATACTGACTTGTTTTGTTTACATATTTGTTTACTTGAATTGAGGAAAATTCATTGGAGGATACCAGGGTGAAAGTGAAGATTGAGCAATGGAGACAGGCTACAGTATGATCTTTCCATATTAGGTTAAGCTGACAGGGATATGGATAGATATCACATTATCCCCAAAGATTCTATAAATAATAGATTTTAGAACCTAAATGGCCCTACTATATTTAAATCATTATTGGCCAAGTCCACTAAACATTTTTGTTTTTGTTTTTAATTCTTTATTTCACTCTACAATATATAAGGGGTCCTCAAATATCTCTTTTGTCACCTAGTTTAACTCTTTAGTTTAACTTTCTATTTTAACTTTAGACTTTACTCACGTGAATATTATGCACGATTGGTAATCAAATTCCTCACGAAAATCTACAAATTCACAACATGTTCAGATATTTATCGCCATATTTTTATCAATTTAGATTCAAATAGATCGTTTTAAATTGATATGGCTATCGAATTCGCATTTGAATATACTAGTGAAATATTTAGGAAAATAAGTGTTGATGAGAGAAAGTTATAGGCTTTTCTATTATGCTGAAACTAGTTGAAAAATCACCTCTTTTTATTTTCCTCATAACTTCACCTTTTCAGCATTTATTTTTATGAAAAAAGTAATATTAAATTTAGATTTAAAGACTGAGTAATTATCTGGGCTTTTGAAAATATTATATTGCTATTTAGAAGATCATGTTGGGCTTCGAATCTAAATGTTCACAATTAATGAGTTTTTCGTGAGGAATTTGATTACCAATCGTGCATAATATTCACGTGAGTAAAGTCTAAAGTTAAAATACAGAGTTAAAATACAGAGTTAAACTAAGTCACAAAAGAGACATTTGAGGACCCCTATTCAATTCTCATAGTGAGAATGTTGGTGTGAACGAGTAGGCCACACACTCTTATGGATTAACCCTACTGGCTCCACCGGTCCTGGATCTATATAAATGAAGGGCTTCGGCCTAGGACTATGAAGTAAATAAATAAATATATTTAAATCATAAATAAAAACGAATTGATTATGATGCAATTGGTTACCAATACTTCATTCAGTTCACATACTTTATCTTTTATTAAGGCTATTAACCGTTTTTTGGCCTTTTTTCTTATTTATTCATCCAATGCTGGCTAATAAAATTTGGGTTCAAAAATCGGCATTGAAATATTCTTTTTAGGATATAATTTGAGTTGAGTGTACTTGTCAATTCTCATAAATTCCTAATTAGTACCCAACTTAACACGTACTTGCGCGTTTGCCAAGCGTGATACCCAAGCATCATTCTTCATGTTATTTATATCTTTGTTGTTTTGCAAAAACAAATCTTCATCATGATAGTTTTTTATCTTACAGTAATTTACCTTGTTATCACGAACTTTGATTCCAACACGCTGATGGAGCCGCTCCTATGTCTTGAGCACCGAAACTATCTTGATGCTTTTTTTTGATTCGATTAACTTACTTCACTATGCTGCAAAAAGGGCAGATAGATTTTCCAAGTGTTGATGCAAATTTTAGTTCAAGGAAATCGCAATACATCTCTATGAATACCACATCAATTGATTGAACGTTGTGTCATTTTAGGAGATCTTCCGACTCGGAACATTCTTTTTCAACGCATATCGATCATGTTTTTGTGGCACATGCGTATATCATTAAATTAGGAAGTGAAGAGGTAAAAGTCCAGAAATTCGCATTATATTAGGCGTCGCATGGCTATAAGTTTATAGGTTGCGCTTTAGAGCTGGTGAAAGGTAAAAGATGTGGTTGCTTTGAAAGGCTGTTGTCTACGCTTACTATCAAATGCAAAGCATCGTTAGCCAAGCCTTCTCAACGGCAACTTATTGCTTTGATCAAATCAATATAAAAAGTATAGTATAATCTGTAAAAATGCAACGAAGTCATTCTGTGATATGTTGAAAAAATAAACGAACGATGGATAAGAGTTCAAGAATTTCCAAAGTGAATGTGTGAAGTGTAATTTATGGTAGCAAAAGTAAATGATTATATGAAGAAAGTATCAGAGTGATAAAAGCGTATGATTTGAGGAGTAAATAATTGATGCGACGAAGCATTCTGTATCTTTTAAGGTAAACGTTGGAACGGGAACGTGTCTTGTGTGGCTCTAGTAATTTAAAATAAACTGATAAATATCTCCAGATCTTGCTCTAAGGGGAATAGTTCAATGCCGAATATCAATGTCAATGCCGCATAACAAATGCGATAAGATATTGGGACGCCCCAGTCGTTTTTTTTTTAATCAATTAGCACCCCATGCTCTGCTAGCGCCATTCTTCTAACACCCCCAGTGAAATTTCATTATTACCCCTACATCGAATTTTCACTTCAATTCCATTTCGGTATTTTTCATTTCTTATTCCTAGATCCGATGAGATGATACCGTTTCAATTTCGCCTCGAAGAGGCCTTCTTGTTGAAACTTTGTTTTGAAAATTGCCGGTTTCCTTTTCGTCACAATTTAATGACGATCCAACATCTAGACTCACATTAACACATTAACCCAATTTTTCATTTTTTCATCACACCTTCCTAAGTCAGAACTTCTGTTAAGCATTTACGTTACTGTTTCTTACGATAGAGAATCTATGAATTTTCAGGAATCTGAGGGCTTTCTAGCTATAAAGCCAATATTAAATTCGCATAAATTTACTTCAAATGGTGTGATTAATTGAATTAAGTAATTTTGAAGTTTTACTAAAAGTTACTCGCAAAAACAATGAAATTGTGAGAGATGAAATTTGAAATATGAAATCAAATCATGTTCTGTAAACGTCCCTTAAAATTTTCACTCTTTAACAAAGGGAAACTTTGAAATTTCTGAAGTGCTTTGCCTAAGCACATTTTTATTTGTGAGAAATAACTGTTGCTGATATGGAGAATTAAAAGTTGGATTATAGGTTTATTTTAGATTATTTCGTCGTGAATTCCATAGTTTCAAGAAATCGATGAACTTTGATTAAAACTTTTCAAATCAGAGCGTTGCTAAAAGACGATGAAGCAATTTATTGTGAAATATCCTTTCTACAGCCAATTAACTCCATCTAAGCCTAGCTCAGTGTCACTCTAATTCATAAACTCAACCTGAATCGATACTGGTGTTTTTGAAAGTATTAGTATAAAGGACAATAATGGTTATTTATCAAAATGCAATGATAGCGCTCGCAGAGTATGGGGAATTTCACAACGGGGGGGTGATTTGATCAAAGCTACAATTTCAAGCCGTAAAAAAAGGTAAAAAAGTATAATTTAAGCCCTGCAATTCTGCACAAAAACAAGGATGGAAGTTGTGCTAGATATGGTAATGCACAATTTTACAGGGCTATTTTTGCGCTAATTGCCATTCTGAGTGCATAACTAGTTCAAAAATGTCTTTTTTCGAACCATGTGTATTTTAGCGTATTTACTTGCTTAGTGGCTCGACATAGAAACAACAAGGGGGAGTAATGGCAATCGCTACTGAAATCACGAAAACACTTCTCAGTCTTTGACCCTATACCATCCGTCTGCACACTGTGAATTTTTTATCAAGAGACTCTTACAACTCTTCCTCGACCTATATTTCTTTATCGACAGAAGGACCAACAACGTGGGGCAGGCACATTGGAAAATTGGCTCATGTGGTTTCCTTCACACCACAGTAAACTGTCTAACACGATATGAAACTCTTCATCTTGCAATATGGCGTTAGACCAGCTTTATTGTATATCTACCATCATCTATCTACGAGAGTTTCTTAACAATAGTATGGCTATCTAGAAATAGGAACATAACACAACACTAAGGTATAGCTACCGAGCCATGCTTCGCATTTCAGTAAACCGACAATAATGTTGCAAAATATAATGAGAAGCTTTTCAGCTGAGTAGCTCATTCGTTTTTGCCTGCTTGAGATAACAAGGAAGCGTTGGAGGATGAAGTAGCTTTTTCTGTTTGTACAAGACATGCTCGAGAGCCATTGAATTACTTTGCCAGCAACTCCACAGAGACATATGGGTGTTTAGATGTGAATCTAAATCTTGACTGATTAACAGCATTTCAAGCAAGTGTGGTGAGCCATTAAGGAACATAGACGGCTTAGTCTAGTATTGATAGTGACTCTTCGAAGAAATTCACATATACAACTTATCTAAGAAACCACTTTTGCTACACATATCACGAGGGGGTTGCTTTTTTACTATTTCACTGTACAAAGATGATTAAGTGATCTTAAATAATGAGAAGGAAAGGTGTTCCCATGATTGAATAGATGCAACTATGATAAACTATTTCTTTAAAAATCATACATTATGTATACAGCCTTTGAGGCAATAAAGCAGCAGCAGTATTTATTTCCATGTTAGATGATTCAACTTTTCTCTAGGTACATTCATGCCTTAGATTCCAATTGAAGATGTCACTACGAATACAGTCGCTTTTTCCATCACAATTGGTTGTCCCTTGACCGTTAGCTTGCACCCAAAGAAATCACAAACCCTGGATCCATCTTGCATTGATCCAGTGCGCGAAATGTAGATAGGTTTATTGCATTCGAACCAACCATTTCCTTTCTTGAGTAGCGTAGGTGCTCAAGCTACCCAGGCTCTACTTGGGAGAAGAGCTCGGACGGTATACCACACTACCATTCAACCCGTGGTTGATTACGGCGCTAAATCGTAAAAGCTCGTAAAAATTCCCAAAGCACCGATTCAGAGCTGAATTTTGAAATAACCTTTGAATATTCAAAAGGTGCCCCTAAGAGTAAAAAAATCTCACTCTTGAATTTTAGCAAGGTTCACCAATGAACTGGATATGTTAGGTAGGGAATTGGAGTCAATTCATCATACATTTTTTATTTGATGAGAGGGAAGGGTGAAGGAACCTTAATTTTTTTATATGTGTGTATGATTTTCAATCTGAAGCTAAATTATTCTAGAATCAGATGACGTGATCAAAAAGGAGAGATAAAAAGTTAATCACAGATTTTTTTTAAAAAAAGTAAATCTTTAATTGACACTCATATGGCGAAAAAAAAAACATATCTTTTTTGAGAAATTTTCACCCCACAAAAACTCTAAGCTAACTTTTCTTTGATGTTTTTAGCTTGATAAAAAAATGAATATCAATTTCGAGGGCAACACTTAGTTTTTGCTTTTCATTTTCAAAATGGGTCAATTAAAGTTCAAAATTTGCTTAAGCAAAAAATATGATTTGATAAAATGGTGTGAACGCCGAGAAGCGAACCTTTGCGGTAACGATACGATAGAAGTTGGACCAAACTAATTATTTGACCCCCACGTGCTATTTATCCTCTGAAAAGAGTAATTTTCGTATTGGCCAAATAGTCACTTATCCAAACACAAAACTCTATTCCCATATAAAATGATTTCTTTAATTCACCATATATTGAAACTTAATCTCACAACTATGCCTCTCGATGCCCCCTTCAAGAAGAAATTATGAAAGCTTTGAAGCTGCAATCAAATCTAAAAATACCTTTGCCGTTGTAGAAGGCTATGCAGTTGTAAAACTTCATGAGAAGAAAGTTCCCAAGAATTTGCGACGATATATACCCTCCTGCGAAAAATATGTTCTTGCTACAAATTGCGCCTCAACTTCTCGAAACACTGGCTGCCTTTAAGGCAACAACAACAAATCAAAATTCTTGATCGAGACGTATGGAACGAACAGTTCAAATGGATACAGAAAAATCTCAAGGGTTACTTCCTTGTAAAGCCTTGCTATTAGCTTTTAATGAATATGGAAATAAAAATAAAGAAAGGTTTTATTATCAAGCGGGAGCCTATCAAATAAACGGGCAGTTGCACCTCCAAAACCCCTTTTCCGTCTATTCAAAAAGTCTGGCTTTACTGTGACAAAGCCCTGACGTTCTCCTTTTAGATTGTAGATACAAAATAAATAGGAGAGCAACATTTTATTTAAGAATAGAACTATGACTGATAGCAGAAAAACAATGTTTGGCATACCTCTTCTACATGTTGTTATTATAAATGCACTTGGTAAGAATTTCACCGTTGTAGTCTGCTTTCTTGGGCAGGAAGATGAGGAACGTGAAATATTTGCTGTTCACCAAATCTACACTGCGTATAATTTATTGCCATGTATTTTTATATCGAAAAAAGAAAAAGCGCTAAAGAATGCATTTGAAAAATAATTTTTTCTCAGTGCCCCGAATCCTCTGCCGTTGACATCTATCAAAGTGTCCAATCTAAAGCTGCAATCGCTTTTAGGATATCTAGTTTAGCTATAAAAGAAGAGCAGAGGACAACATTTCTCAGCATTTGGAATGTGGTAGTAAATTCAAGGTGTGCTTTCTAAATTAAACGACAATTTGAATAAGCTAATTGCAGATGTGGAAAAATATCCGCGGTTATAAAACTCTCTGAAAAGCGAGTGGTGGCCTCAAAGGAAAGAGTTTGGAAGTTGTCATGTTGACATGAAGTCGCACTTCGGAGCGAAGCACACCCAACTTGCAAAAACTTCGAGATATTAAATACCTTTCCTTTTAGACTCACCACAAATATTAGCTACTGTACTTCTGGTGTACATTGTCATAAACATAGTGGCATACTTACTATTAATAAATTTTTTACCATGCTCCAACTTTACCAAGGGTCACTTCAAGGATTGGAAGCGCCCGTGCGGAGCTTAAGAGATAGATACCTCCAAGTAACTACCGAGCACCTTCTGGACGTTGTTAAAGAAATCTATCTTTGAATTAAAAATAAGTACGAGGAGCTTTTTGAAGATTTAGCCACAGCCAAAAAGAGGGTACCCATACCTGGTTTGAAAAGAACACTTTTCTTGGATGATTAATTTGGTTACTCATACTACGCTCACTCGCATTCAAAGCCAAATTGAACTCGCCCAAGCACATGATTACGATGAGAGTTCCGTGCACAAGACTTTAGAGTTTTGGGGTCTTACATGGGTCTTCCGTGCAAGCATGACTTGAGACCCTAACTTCATGAAAACTTTTACATTCCAATTGATGAGATCGACCAGCATTGATGGTTTAATAGTGTTGATGCACTATTGCTCAATATTGTAAGGGCATCAGGCTCAGGACACCGTCTCTCTCTTTGAGTCTCTCGTTCTCACTAGCAAGAGGGGACGACCAAGAAAAGCAAATTAGCCTCCTAGCTCAACTACTCGAAATCTTTTTTGTTGAAAACTTCCTGCCCTGATTCGATCTCTTAGAAGAAAGCCATTGGACGGCTCTAATGACAACAGGGAAAGCAACCTTTCTTTGCTTCTATTACATCACCCACTGACAGCTCTTTATCATCTAGGCAGCAACTTGACTGAAAATCATCAGTAATGATAGACGAGCTACTAATTTAAATTTTGGATCAGATATAACTGATAGGCCTTAGAAGAGGAAAACGAAAGTTACTGGATATATTTCTATTGATACCCGTAGTTTGTATGGCCAAAAAATAAACAATTAGAAAAGTGCAAGAGAAGGATAGAAGGGTAAGGAAATAACTCCTAATAGAGGATCAGAAAGAGAACCTACAATTTCAGCCACTCTACACCAGCTTATCGTAGAATTACTGTCTTAGTTGCAGCATTAATTAGAGCTTACGAGAGTACTGAAACATAAGAAGCGTCTTAAATATTGCTTTATTAAAAGATAAACAGTCAGGACCGAGTAGAAGGATGACGCAAATAAAAGAAAACAGTTCCTGGCAGAGGATCAGGAGGGCAAAGTAAAATGATAAATAATAACTGCTTCTGATCCTCAGTTTTTAGCCTTTCAAGTTCATATTACTAGCCTATTTACTGCTCTAATATAAGCATACGAGAAAGCCGAAGCATAAGATATAAGTTAAACGTTGTTTTACGTCGTTCTGGAATAGAATATGGAATTAAATGTTCGAAGTTTTAACACAAGATGCTCAAATTTCTTCCAGCAGTTTCCTATCTTTTACAAAACAAGTGTCAAGTTATGAGATAGTGGTAAGAGTAACGAGAGATAGATAAAACTTACAGTAGATAACGTGAAAGTGTAACAGCTTCTTCAAGAGTTTTTTTGGTAATGCAAAAATAGAGATATTTCATGCTCAGATATGATGAGAAAATGCCCTCATGTGACTTACTCACTTACTCGGTCACCTGATAGACACAACGCTAACTTGTACTGGCTAAAGATCTACACGAAAGACGAAAGGTCCCCTTCCTTTTTAAGAGGTTAGATGGATGATTGAATATGGTGTTAGATAACCAGATTGGCCCCGCCTCTGATTTATTTAGTTCTTCGTGTATATACATAAATCTTGTACACAAATCTTGTTACCCTGTTATATCAGTGTTGTGTGTGAGCCATGATCTGTAGGAAAAACCGAAAGCCACTGATTAACTGGTTAACTCTTAGCCAAAAAAAAAAAAAAAAAAAAAAAAGAAATCTTCACTAAATTTCCAACCCATCATCAAATTTTGAAAAGCACAACATCAGATTTAATTATTAACCTTTTCAAATATTGATCTTTTGTTAGATGTTGAAGTGTCAAATCTGTACTTTGTTTTGGGGGGGAGAGTGGAGATTATACCAGCGAAAAAAAAAAAAAAAAAAAAAAAAAAGTTTTCGGGGAAACTTGCAGAAATCTCGCTTAATTGCTACCTTCATAAAAATGCCCGACAGCTATTTGTGTGAAATCAAAAAGAGATGTTTGAACCTCCGTCATGGAAAGCTGCAATTTAATTTTCAGATAATGATTTATTATTTTTTCAAATCTGAATTTCAAAAGACTTTTTTTTGTTTTGTTTTTTTCCCGAATTCTACTTTGAATACTTCTTGCTGGCCGTTGAGTTAGTTGAATTAATGCTCTTACGAGTATTCCTATTCCTTTTCTCGCTCAGACAGACAGACAGACAGTCAGTCACTCTGCAGGCAGTCTAGATGTCAATGAATATAGAATTTTACTTTTTTCGCATCTGAAACTAAATTGCCTCTTAATTCTCTTTTTTTTTTTCAAAAAAAAAAGAAAAAAAAAATCCTTGAAGAACCAAATCAATCAAAAGTTTTGTGACTCCTTTGAGCACTGCATATCCAAATGGAGATTTTTGGGGGCTCGAAATAGTCAGTATTTGGTTTCACGTGATTATTGATTATAAATTAAATACGCATGGTCCATTGCTATAAACGGACCAAGATATTAAAAAAGGTCAGGGTCTGGTCTGAGCCTTTTCAATAAAATCGAATCTTGAGTTGTTATCTCCGGATGAATTAGTTTCATTTTGTCTCTAGTGTGATGGAGTCGACTCAATAGATAATTTCTCGATTGATTTGGGGGATAAAACTGGTGTTTTTTGAGTCACTATTAGATCTCTAAGGATAAAGGCCCCAAATTCAAGCAAAGCATTATTCAGATATTAATGAGCTTAAGTCCTTGAATTAAAGCTTCATTTATTAATATTGGGCCTGCGATTAGTAACTGAACTGCAGAGGTATGGTCTTGGTCGTAGAAATGCGATGTCTCCTTTTTTTTTCCGATCACCCCATCTGCATCTTGACCTTATCAAATTGTTCTGAATTCTTCATGCGATATTGTTCATATATTAGCTAATAAATGTATCAGATTTAATCCACGATAATTAATGGTAGCTGCAGTGAAATAAATACGTTATTCAATTCAGGACCCCACTTTTTTTGCGTATTGCCGAAATTTGAAATTTTGCATATTGGCGAAACCCCCTTTTTACCGAAGGTAGGTCTGGCTGGAAAAGGGGGCGGAGTAGAAGAACCACAAGGTTCGACCCCAAGATCACCTAAGGTATAACCAATCTTGCGATCGGGAACTCAATTTCCTCTTCAATTTTTTGAAACTTACGATGTAGATTCCCAAGTTACCACTGAGAGCAAATATCGACTTTTATTATTTTTTTTACCAAATTTGTTCCTTCGTCTCTAAAAGAAGGATACTTAGTTACTGGTTACTCAAGCCAGGGCGATGCACTTTCCCTTATTTAGTAATCTAAGCGAGAGATGTCGAAATGGACGCTGATTGGTTTAAACTCTTTCAATGCTAGCTAGCGTTCGGGTTATTTACACGCATACGAAGAACCAACTGACTTCGGATATCATTTTTCTTCCTTATCCAACAAAACTCTACAAAGGCATGATGCATAGAGCGACCAAAGATTGCGACAACATGCCTCCACACAGAGAATATCGAGAACTTCATCGCGAGGCTTAGGGTGTGAAACCTTATCTGTGAGCATGCCTGACGCCGGGATCCCGAAAAAACCACAACTTTGTGGTTTGATACACACACAGCGCTATACTTACCATCACTATAACAACGTTATCACCCCCAAGCCTCCTCAGTGTCCGAGGGGGCCCAGGACGAACTGACTTCAGCCTCCCAGAACCCACCTCACTGTACTTGACGTCGCGGATGTTGCTAGAAAACTCATCTGGGCTGCTAAGGTCATGAATTGAGATGGTGGAATTACGTAAAGTCGTGGAGTAATTTATAAGTTACATGGTTTTTGTGACTTTATGAAATATGCAATCAAATATAACAAGGGAAGAGCTTTATGCATGAGGCTTACACTGTTGCTGGAAGGATGGATGAGCTTTGAGATGAAGAATTTTGAAAAATCCAAAGTTTTTTTTCTTCTCTTCCATAACTGTGCAGCCTAACCTAAATTTAGATATTAACTAGTTCTTAAGTTAATCAAAACTTTTCCTCATTACTCATCTTATACAAGCTCAGCCAAAGTACGGGTTGCGAGGTTATTTTTTCAAAGACCCCTTCCCTAGTATATGAGAATTGACCATCAATAAAGCGTGATTTTGACCAATATTGCAGATACTCTCTATTTAATGCCTAAGAATGTGGTGGGCACGATTTTTTTCGTGAGACATGCCGCTACAAACATTTACCTGATATTATTTGGACATACCTAGTAGAGATCTATGCAGTGCGGACACTAAGTATCATTTTTTAATTTGTGAAAATACCAACGTATGTCACCACTGTGTCCTCACGGTTTTCTGAAACATGCTTGGCTTCTTTAACAATTTACTGATTGATAGAACGAGTGCGTCCGAGAGAGAGAGAAGTTCCTCCCAAGAAAATTATAGCCAAGGGCAAGGGGAAAAGAATAATCAATTAGCTTGGAAATTCAATACTCAGCAGTGCACAAAGAATGAATGTAGTGAAAGAGACAATTGATTTCAATAAAGATCAAAGTATCTTCACGATACCCTCTTTCTAGGAAAAAAGAAACAAAGGTAGGGAGGGGGGCGGTTCATGATCTAACAAATGCCGACCACTAACTGTCGCTTAAATACAGCACTTGAGCGATATCTATCATTTTATAGGTGTCAGTTTAAAAAATCTCATTCAATGTGCAATGCAAGCAAGCTCCCAAACAATCAAACACTATTCGAATTATATAAGAACTTCGTCTAACGGGCGATCATTTTGAACCCGTAATGCACACCCCCCCTGTTTTTCTGATGATTATCAATATCACATGATCTCAATAGCTAGCTGGCCGAGGATGAATAATTAGTTTCTTTTCCGCGACGCGTCTGGCTCGATCTCTTCGCGATTTATCAACTACCTACCACTTTAATGTCATATCAAGTCGATTTTTTCCACTTTTACTTTCTACAATAGTTTATCATTCTCGCTCTCAGTAATCAGTTGATGGGTATCAAGTCAGAATTGTAAATGTTGCTGTTATTTCACACCAACAAGCGGCGGTTGGCTCTATCTTGTCAAACATAGCAACGCACAAATCAAATAAATGATGGCTTAAAATGCGTCTCTTACTTCTATTTTATTGTTATTTAGATGATTTACCTCGAGTTTAATTTTTGCTTTAACTCATAAAAGCGCGCTAATGGAGATCTTTTGAAATAGTCTCAAAGTTTAATGCTTTTTAACTGATAGTTCTCAAAAACAAAAAATAAAGCAAAAAAGTAAATCGTGATCGAACTTGCGCAACAATTTTTTTAAACGGTAATGTGATAATAATACTTTTTTTGATGGCGGCCATCGAATAGCTGTCATTCCTGCATACCAATCTCATTTAGCCTCCCCCCTTTTCGGAAACTTGACGATTTGATGACCATTTTCGAGTGGATTATTAGATTTTGCTTGCATGCATGCCCGAAAGCAGCCTGCGATACGAACTTTGGTCGGACACCAGCAGTCCCATTGAAGAAATAGTTAGCACTATGACTTATGTCTAACTCTTTTGGCAATTTACTTTGGGAAGCATCTCTCATAAAACATTGGGTCTTTGAACTCTAAGACACCAAAAAAAAACATGTATCATGGAATGAATCTAGTAGCAAGCAACCCGCATTTTATCATCTGAGCAATTACTACCAAGATACATCAATTGGCATTCAGTTTCCCGTGAAATAGCCCTCGAGGTTCATTACCCTAGATTTGCTCTCGCTTTGCAAGCAACCGAAAAATACTAGTTCTAATCAACAACATCATTTTAAACATCTAATTTTTTTATTTTTTTTCAAAACAAGACATAGATTTCCTATCTCCCAAACAACGCAAGTTTCTATATTTACAACTCCGGGGATAAGTCTGGTTGTTGTTTTACAATGTTAGGGGGGGGGAAAAAGGATAACAAAACCATCTCAATTCCTAACTGGTTGGGATTTCTTTGGAAAGTGATTGACTGATGATGTTGGCCTTCAAAATCAAACACGAAAATGGAGCGAAAAATTAATCAATTACATTTCGTGTTCTAGCTTTCAACAAATGAAACAGCTCAAATATATCTATGTATATGTATTTTTTTTTTTTTTCCGGCTGCAAAAATCGCAAGGAGGATTTTGGGGAGGGGAGGAGGTAATCAGCAAAAGAGACAGGCAGACAGGGGATTATGCATTAAGGTAAGTCGACGATCATAGACAAATCCATCGAGGTGCAGAAGAATGTAAGCGGAAATGGTCGGCAGGTGGCAGCAGCAGCAGCAGCAGCAGCAGTACGG